>JACEIK010004911.1:62671-78725 GCA_018107945.1 Datura stramonium
CCGGTAAAAAATTTTGTCCCGTCCCGTCCCATAATCCAGATCCCACTATCCCACGTAATTGGCCGGGCTAGCCGGGCTGGGACTATCGGGACCTAGAACTGACACGAACCGGGACGTCCCGTCCCGCCGGCTAGCCCTAGCGCCAGTACGGTTGTGCATAGATTTTAAGTGTGCGATTTTCTTCTCCCTGCTTGGTTGAGTAGGTTCGTATTTGAAAGCTTTCTTGTACCAAAATCCTATCCACTTTCTCAAAGAGACTCTTGAGTTGTCTGTCTTTCTCTCTTTTAAGTAATGAAAAGTTGTGAACAAGTACACGCAAACTCAAGAAATATATCTCTAGTCTTTCGAGGTTAATACATGTGAGTTCTGTAGCATTGGTAATGACCTCCTCATAAAATGAATCTCCAATTGGCAAGTCTCTAAGGGTATATAAGTCCCAAAAAGAAATACATTTGAATACATAGTTCACCAACGAATTTAAGAAGTATATTCCTCTTCGAGCACCACACCTCACAAAATGCTTGTAATATATTTGAATTTCGATCATAGGTGAAAAGAGAGGCATAAACGGCGTCATAAATGTCTGCGGCAACTAAGACTTCCTGACTTCTACCGAGTGTATTCTCAGTCCACTCCCAATGTCCTGAAATATGACAATATCTACCCCCGAATATTACTGTCTCTCCCCAATGTATTTCTCCTTGGACTATGTGACGATCCAGGTTAGGAAGAGAACTTGCAATATTTGTATAACGGTGGTGAGGCGCCCACATGTCTGAGAAAATCGAGCTGAAGTGGATTTGCATTCTGAAGTCCAATTTGTCATATAAAGTGAGTTCCTAAGAAGCGTCCATGAACCTGCATATCATCCGGTCAAACAAGTTTGAACCAACAATTTTGTCTACACTGCACGACCTTCATTACTCTCAATAATAAGATACTTAAGTTTGGATGAAGGAGAGGTTTTAGTCTCTAAAATTCACCATCTGGTTAAGCTGCAAAAACAAAAAAAGGGGTCAAATTTACCCTTCTACTTTAATTTAATAGCTTTACCCCCCATCATACTATGAGGCTATATTTTCCCCTGACGTCATCAAATTATTCACGTCTACCCCTTATTTAATGAAAATTTTCAAATCACATCAAACTATCCATTTTATAAAATAAAATTCATAAACTCAAAATATAACCCACCTGCCTTGTCCCAACTTAACCAATGGAACAAGGGAAAATCTGATGACAATTGTTAGATTTGATTCTTCACATAGAATTTGTGGGAGTCCATGTCATTGATGTTGTGGAAAACAACACAAGTATATAACATCAGGAAACAAACTGTAGTTCAATAAAAGCAAGCAACTTCAATTGCAGCAATAGTAAAAATATCTTAAAATAATATCTTCAGGTATTCAAAGAAAACCTCAAAGTCGTTTTGAATTGCATTTACTAACTTTCTTCTTTCTTGCACACCTTCCAAGAAAGCTACCTTGAGAATCTCTGCTTCATCTTCAAGAATTCTTAATCTCTTATCAAGTTTTATTAGTTTAACTTCTGCAGAAAAATTTCTTGAATAACTTTCAACTAAGTGATTGAGTTGGGTCGGGGCGGGCTAGTTAAATTGTGGGTTTATGAGTTTTATTTTTAAAAATGAATAATTTGATGTGATTTGGTAAAAGTGAATAGTTTGATGACTAGAGGGGCAAATATAGTCTCATAGTATGATGGAAGGTAAAATTAGCTATTAAATTAAAGTAGAAGGATAAATTTAACCCTTTTTCAAAAAAAATAAAAAATCACCATCCAACATAAGAACAAAAGAAGAATATGAAGATCATGACAGATATGTTCATAACCAAAATCTTAAAGCGCAGATGAAATCAATCCTTTACAATGTCTTAGACATGCTTTCTCCAAGATTATAGTCAAAATCTTAAAGTGTGGATGAAATCCATCATGTACTACGCTTTAGGTTTGATTTCTTCAAAGGATTAAACGCTCATGAATTTATCCCCCCTCCCTCCCCCCCCAAAAAAAAAAGAGGGGGGAGAGTGCAACTCACAAATATTTTTTTGTGAAGCCTAGATAAACTTTTAGCATGAACTGACTTTTTCAAAAATTATCATTAAGTTATACAAATTCATGGCTCTGCATATATGTTAGATAAATAATCTTTGACATGACAGAAAAAACATAAGAGAAAAGAGTAGTAGTAGTTCACTTTCGATATCAATGTGGCATCTGTTCACTGCAACTTCTCTGTATGTCTTTTTTTTAAAAAGATTGTATTTAGCGTAGGGAGCAATGAACATGTGTCAAATTATAAGCATCATTAATTTCTGCAGTGAAGTTTGTTTTGAAATCCTTCTATAAGATATGTCTGATTTTTAAAAAGTGTAAAATTCTCTAAATTATATATATTACAAGTGTACTTTGAAAGCATGATTAAAGGAAAAGAACCAATTTCATGAATGATAATTCCATGGGCCTTCTTCGTTGACTTATTCCATGATAAAGTATGTGATGAAAGACACCAAATTCAAGAATTTCTTTCACTGCACTTTTACAAAAGTACTTCAAGTTCTGATATAAAAGTGCATTATACCAAAGAGAGAAATTAACTGCAAAAACAGACTTCACACGACTCTGGGAGGGTGAAATGACCTATTTAATAACATTTTTTTAATTAAAATAATTAAAATATCCTTAACGAAAATAAAAAAAAAGATAGATACTTTAAGAATTTTATGGTAACAAAGATTGTGTTGAAATTAGAAAAAATATATAGGATAAAAGGTAAAATTCTAGATCAAACAAAAATGACTTTTAAGCTAAAAAATAAAAAATTGGGGGATGTCACTTTTGACTTTTGACTTTTTAAAGTAATTTTAAATACTTTTTTATTTTACCAAAAACTCAAAAAAAAATTAAAAAATTAGTTTTAAAGCTGGTCAAACATCCTGAAGATCAGTTTAAATGAAATGAAAGTAGTAATTACGAAATGACTGCTAGAATTAGATGGATAAAATTTGCACGTATTTGGACAATAATTATTGTTTCAACCTGTACATTAGAGAGAAATTTGGATGAAGTCGCAAAATCAATGAAAATTCATATAACCGGTTCTGAGCTGTATCAATTTGGCAAATTGTACACTGAGGACTCAATAAGGCAAATCAGCTTCAAAACGACATTAAATATAGCCAACATTTAGTGCCCATTAACCAGTTGGCCCCTTAATCTATTAGGTGGATTAACAACATAAAGAAATGATCTTCAGGCACCTGGCAAGAAACAAGGAAGAGAGGAACAAGAAGCCTATAAATGTGTACAACTGTAAGGTTTTCTGGACTGCTAATAAAACTGTAAGTAGAACCTACTCACCTTCATCACGCAGTAGCAAAACAGTACCAAGATGGCATTGGCAAATTATGTCAACAAACAGATGATTTGAAAAGTAAAGCATGAGACGCCTCAGAAGTTTTCCATGCATGGATGGAAATGAGGGCCCTCTTCCGCCCAGCAACTACTGCCTATTACAGCGGTTTTTCCCTTCTGTAGTTTTCTGTTGGATGGCTGAGGCACTGGTTGTACTTCCAAACTTCTACAGAAAACTAATTTGTAAAGCTGACAAAATCTGAATGGCAAAACTATGCATGTGTGAGAAACTGATATTTAGTCATGAAGAGGGGACGAAACTCAAAGTATGGAGGAGCGAGTTCCAGCCTCTTCTCTTCCAGGCTTCAAAATTACACTCATCATATGAACTGGATGCGGCCAAGACATCACTTTACACAGTAATATCTACTGGTGACAAGCAATGAGGGGAGACACAATGAAGGTAGGCCTAAAGATTTCTGAGAAGTGCCTAATGCTGGGGGTCTCTTGATTAAGTAACAAAAATCGCGAGCACTGTCAAAGGTGGCTACTCTGATGCTGCATGAAAACGGCTATCACTGCGGATATCAAAAACACGAGAACTGCTATGAGGACATACTTGAAATTAAGCTGCCTTGCATCTATGTCCCGCAAGGCATCAAGTCCAGTTGAAGAATCAGTAATTTCCTCTTTTGACTCGGCCATCAATAAGTCTCCAGAAACATTCTCCACCTGAAAATGAACAAAAAGAAACAACAGGGTCACAACGGAGCTAGGCGCTTTTTCTTTGTTAACTTGTAAACCAAATAACCTTAGCTTTTGGGGTAAACACAAAGTACTCAAGGTTTTTTCACTTATAGGCACAGCTAAGTTATTTGGTTGATAATAGGATGTACAGCAGCAGAAAATAATAGTTGACTGGAATCTAAAATAGTCAATCAAACTACTGAAATAAACAGAACACGATAGCATAAGACCGAATAAAGCACATACCACATTAGTTATTGATGAGAAGTTAGCTTTTTCTTCCTTGCATTCATTCGGAGAAGTTACAGCAGAAAACTCAGCCTTGGGAAGCATGGATTCCCCGGTATCTTTACCATCACTTTGTGGAGACGGGGAAGGAACTTTATCCTCCTTTTGCTGAAAAAGCTTCTTCTGGGCCTTATTTTCCATTATCAACAAAGCTATCTGAACATTTTTGCAGCAAAAACACTAATCTGAATAAGAAATTATACAATTATGCCCCATAACAACATTTTCTTCAAACAATGCCCTCATTCTAGCATTTAGTCCAAGTGAATTCTCTTCCACGAAGAAGTCATGCACAGGCAAAGAAAATAAATAACTAACTTTAACCACAAAAGGCCAAGCTGGAAACTGAATAACTTGTCACAGCTAAGCACGTCTCAGATCTACTTATAAATAACTATTTCAAAGACTGACTAACTAATTTTTATATCAAGCACATATTATTGATAATGCTCAATAACATCTTGTATAGCTCTTTCAACTCTTCCTTTTCAGCTAATTTCATCCTGCAGTAAGAGCAAATGTTGCAATGGAAGGTAGTGGTACTAATTAATCAATAAATACCATTAATATTTTCAGGTGTGCACAATCTCGTTCTACTTTAGCCCATTTTCATTGCTTTCCCTTAACCTTAACTGTTTCTTGCTCAGTGAAAGGAGCCACTGAAAGTGGTACAAGTATTAATATTATAGGAAGGATAGAGCTTGCATCTGTGAGCCTGCGGTACCCTTGGAAACTCTAAAAATATACGACATTTAAAACACTTTTTTGTCAAACAATAGTATGTATGTGTATGGGGTGTGTGTGTGTGTCTATCCATATATGTTTATCAGTAAGAAATACCTCTAATGATTACAGTGTGCGCTATATGGTCAAGACTCTGAAAAGTTAACCAAATCCAGAGAAAGAAAAACTCGACCGAGTGAACAGATATTGTTGCTGAAGTAAGGAAAAAGACAAAACACATCAATTATATAAACAAGCTTGCACACACAACAACTGCATTTTAGAAGCCATTAAGGTTCCAACAAAGTTCATGAATAAAAATTATACTTTTTGACACAAAATGTTGATGTTATCCAAATGTCATCTCATTGTTAGACGTAATTCTAGGCTGTTTCAGATTAGTAACTAGTATTCAATTAGACACAATCCTCAATCCGCATTTAAGCCCATTGACCATGTCAATTAGTCAAAAAACTCAAAATAACTGGGTAGAGTGGAGGAAAAGGAAAGTCGCAAATATTATCAAGAAAATTCCAGTCTTAACAGGAATAAGAGTCGGTAGGCAGTTACAAACCTGTTTTTCAAGTCTCTCTCTTTCAGGAGCCAATTGCAAAATTAGATCTGTTATCAATTTACTGCGGAAGTTAATATCTCGGGCAGTAGCCTTCTTCGTTTCCTCAGCTTGGCATAACGATGCCTCCAAACATGCCAACCTACCCCTTACAAAAGCTAATTCTTCATTGAGAAGTGAGTTAGATTCTGACAAGATAATGCACTTTTCTTCAGCACTCTCCATCAAACTTTCTGCTTTTGAAACCTTTGATTTTAGATCCTCAATCAAATCTTCCATGTCTTTGATTGTAGAATTCAACAGGATTTGCTTCTCTTGACTGGCTTCAGCAGATGCAACAGCATGCTGCAGTCGAAGCTCAGAGTCCCTCAGCTGCTTTTCAAGCAAATTTATCCTCTCAGAAGTAATGCTACTACTGCTTTTCAGGAGGTTCAGCTCTTTGTCAAGTTCCACATTTGCTTCTTTCAATATATTACACTCGGTACCCGCTGAATCAATTCTTCTCTCTGCTTCAGAATTCTTTTCCTTTAACGTATTGATTATGTCTTCCATTTCAAGGATCTCAGATTCTAACTCCTGACTTTTCTTTGCAGATGCTGTATTATAATTGGACAGCTGGAACTCATAGTCATCCAATTGTTTTTCAAGAGATTTAACCTTGTCCCTGAGCTCTTTAGAAGTGCCTTCAGACTTCCCTAGTAAGTTGTCGTTTACCTTTAAACGTTCCTCCATTTCTTGAAGTTTAGATTGCAAGTAGCTTTCTCTCTGAACAGTACCGTTCAGATTAAAATGTGCCATCTGGAGTCGACCCAGTAGTGCTTTTGAAATTCCTAAGAGGACTTCAGCAGCATTCTCTCCCTCAAACAACCTTTGCCAAGCATCTTCAATTTCTCCCTCCATGCAGAAAGCTTCTTGCTGCAACCTGACTTCTAATTCTTCTTCGACTTGTCTAGATTCAGTAAGCTTCTTCTCTAGATCTAACTCTCTGGCCAAAGACTTCTCCAGCATCCGCAGAATGTGTCTCTGCTGTTCAACGGTATGCATTTTTATCTTTGTCTTTGGAGTTAAAAGTGCATCACCATTGAAGTAGTCCGCTGCCTCGCCATCTTGCCCTGTCAAGATGCATCAGCATGAAGTCTGATTTAGATAAAGGACGATTGATGTCCCACAAATTACTTGTTTTAAATTCAAGGACATAATAGCAACAAAATGCCTCGTGCAGAGAGCAGCAATCCACATTTCATGGTCCAGACATGCAGGGCAAAAAGAAATAAAATCATTAAATATTTGCAGATATTCTTCTTTTCTTCTCTCTTCCCTTTTCCATATACTATCCTAAGGGGTGGTCAGCTTGGGAGAAGGTTGCTGGGATAAGTAAATTGCATAGAGCATAAAACACTAAATACTGCTCAAACACGAAATTAACACGTATCCACTTATCGATAACAACAACAACAACAACAACAAATATGATAATAAGAACGTGCATCCATGATGCATGAACATCTAAGTAGAATCTTAGTTCCAGCAATCCATTCACTTTGCATTGGTTCCACCAAAGCCCATCTTTGATTGCTTTGAAATGGACTGACCACAGTGGATTTTGGCAGCATAGCTCAAGAGTGATTTCTTTTAACTGAAGCTTCAAAAGCTATTCAGCATTATGCCGGATGTAAAGAGATCTTTTTAATGATAGCAGGATGTAAGGAAACCCTCCCTTCAAAATTAACATAAAATAAAAATAAACTCACAATTTTGGTCCCCCTGGGAGGTGAGGATAATTCCATGGATGTTGGTACATTGCGCCCTTAATTCTAACAGGTGGTCCTGCGACTGCTTGAGGGACTTTTCACTGTCACGTAACTTCTCTTCTATTAAAATGAAAGCCTCATCCACATGCTCATATGAAGATATGACCTTCCGCACATTGTCAATCTCCATTGCAACAGAGGATAACAAACCACCTAGCTCCCTCACCTCTGAATCCAGAAACCCAGATAAGAGGTCAAACTCTATCGCCTTCTCAACGATGTCATTTGAAGTGTGCTCCTTCTCAGAGGCAAAAGCCTCAAAGTCACTTTCTCTTGTTGCCACATGCATCACGAGTACATCTAAATTAATTAGTTTCTCAGAGAAACACGCCAAGTTTAGTTCAAGCCTCGTTAAAATCTCCCCGACACTTGCAACTTCTTGCATGACACTACCACTGGATGACAAAACTTCTAGAGAGTCAACTGTATTTGATTCTGCCTCCACTTCACTGGCATTAACACCTTCAACGGAAGTAGATTCATTAATCGCTATGTCAGCATCCATTAGTCAAACCCAGATGTTTGAACCTGAAAAATGAACCAATACCAATATTTTTAAGAGAAAAAGGTGAGAAGGTCCATGAAACTTAAGAGGTAAAAAGAAATAAGTAGCATGCACGCTTCTTTGATTTAGGTGCACAGTTTATCGAAAATAAAGAAGTACTAAAAAGTGAAACCAGATGGTTCCTTTCAGTACATACAATAATCAAATTACAATTGAAATTACTGATATCAGCATCCAATATACAGTAATGACGATATTAATCCAACTCCTCAGAAACGTCATTCAATATAATTCAACAAGCCCATCAAAAGATAACTCCACTCATTAAATAAATTTTCATTTTCAATAAATCAACCAGAAAATAAATTAACTTGCAGCACCCAATTTCAGATCTGGTTACTTAGTAATTGTACTACGAGAGTAGAGGAGATAGGCAAAAGAGATGCCCAGAATTAAAAGGTAACAGAGAAAAAGGATGTGCATACTAGAAGAAAAAGAGTCCTTTATTTGAAGAAAATGAAGAAGAAAGAACAGAAACCAAAGAAGTACAAAAGCATAAGTAGCAGATGGATAGGCATTACTTACAACCAAAAAAATAGATGGATAGGCATTACAAACTCGATAAGAAGAAGAAGAAAAAGAACATAATGACAACAAAGAGAATGTTGAAACATACATTCGATGGAGCCTACTATTCAAATAGAAAAATGTCATTTTTCCTCTCTTTTTTTCCTCTTCTATTTTCTCATCTTTTAAAGTAAGATCCAAAAAATTGACCACTTCTCGTTGGGATTTCTAGTCTCGCTCCTTAGAAGTGCATAGAGTGATACCATCTTGTTCGCATCGCTTCATGGCTTTAAGGGACTAGTCATGGCACTTAATAACACAGATGAATACACGATTAATAAAACTCTGGTAAGCATGTCCTCTTTAAAACCAGAAGAACCGGAAGAAGCCAGAAGGTTAAAGGATGTGAGAGTTCAAATACTCCCACTGCAGTTAAAGCTATAAGTTGTTCACAATACTCTTTCTGAAATCAGCACTCATAAATGCACCTAATTGAGATAGATTGGGTACGGCAATACTGTTGGGATCGAAATAATCAAGGTGTCATGCGAAAGCTAATAATTGCAAACCTTGATGGCAATAAATCAAATGAGAAAGATAATTATAATAAAAACATACTATTTAATATGATTTGGTCATCAACTGACCTACATATTGGAAAAATTAATATAAAAGTATAAAACTATTGAGAGAATAATCTTTCCCTAAACAAGTTAAGCGACTACATTATGGATGTTATTGTGTTGTGTATGAGAAAAAAGATGTTCCGTTCATAGAAATCTAAATCTTCTCATTCAAGAAAAGGATAGCTCTAAAAGAGTTCTTTTCTACCAAGAAAACCTTTTTGAAGTAAAACACAATTGTGGTAGAATTCAAATAAGGTAGGAAATTCAGGACAAATCCTAACAAGTACAAAGGCAAGTCTTATGTGTTAACAGTTGTATAACGAGTCACAGATATGAAGCTAGAATACATTAACAGTTAACACCAATTGTGTGGCTTCAATAACTATCTAAGGGAAAGGGATAAGAAGTTACAGGAAGACAACATATATTCAGAAAATTTTACTCTTACACCGAACAGTTTGAACCATTATTCACAATTGTTGGAGGAGAAACCACACACATAGGAGAGCCAGAAGAATGAATTGATTACCGCGGACCTAAGAGTGTGAGATGGAGCTTACATGGTAGAAAACAAACAAACAGTAAGCTTTAAGGTATCCCAGTATAGTTACGAATATAGCTAAAGGCCATGTCAGAGACTCTGAAATAAAAATGCTAAAAGAACATATTTTTGCTTATCACTGAGAGAAAAGAGAGAATATACATGCTTTGGTAACAAATTTATAAGAGCGTTTATCCGTAGTTTTAAAAAATGAAAGTTATTCCCTCAATATTGAATGAAGCTAGAAACGTTCTTGCCACGCCTTTTAGTCAGTGTACTTGGTCATATAATCAAGCTACAGATAGTGCAGATAGAGCGTCAAAGATGCTTGAAATGCATTGGGCAGTGACATAGAATGAAATACTGGCTTTCAAATGTTCGTAACTCCAAAAAAGGTAAGCAAAAGCATAAATATAATGCGCTTGTAATAATTCTCCCACTTTGCTGCCTCTAGACTGTTCCTAATTTATCTCTTTCATTTTAACAGTTCATTGCAGTTTCAACCAAATAAAATACATGTTTTCTGTTCTTCCTCTTCCTTTTCCCTTTGTTTGGCATGGCAAAAGATTTTTCCCATAAAATGTCTTCTTGACAAAAACATTTCCTTCTGTGTATTGCCTTGAATTATTGAAAATGTGTTTAAAGATATTTTCCACCAAAACAGAAATGACTTGAAGTCATTTTCCTTTAACAAATATCTCAAATCATACTCCATATACTTGCTTTGTCAACATTTAATACTCAAAAGTTATCACCTATACACTACTACCTAATATTAGTTACTTTTACACCCAACTAAACAGTGGAAATTAGAGATTTCTCATCCATTACAGTACTACAATAATTAATTAAAATAAACTAAAGGAAACCGTAAATCATTCCAAGAAAAATAAAACATTTCCACCCAATTCATTTTTGATACTTCCACCTCCCAACACACAAGATTCACATTATCTGAGAAGCCCCTAATCCAAATTAGAAAAATTTAACTCCCGAACTTCTTTGAACAATCCAAAGAGACTTCAAAGATAGAACTTTTCAACACCCATCTCAATAATTCGTAAAATAAATCAAACACAGCGAAATATGAAAATTTTAACGAAAAAAAAGTACCCTACAGGATCAAGAAAAAAAATAACTTTACAGGATCAAGAAAACTAGCGGAAATTTGCATATTACTCAAGAAGTATACGGGTATCAACTACGAGATGATATTACTAAGCAAAGATTACAGAAGGTGAGAAGTCATACACCAGAACCGTACCTTCTCGTAAATACGCGGGTTAGAAAAGTTGAGTGTCAAAATTGATTTACTTTTTTGCTCACTTGAGTTTTTATTCCTAGTACTTTATACTGCTGCATAATCTTCACTTCAATAGTATACACGTGAGAAACTCTGGTAGCCACGTGTTTTTTTGTCAGCTTTAGCCGAAAGGTTTATACTGGGCCGTCGGAAAAGGAACTGCTCTGTGGACTGACATGTTTGGCCCGTTGAGCGCCTCGTCTGCTATTATGCCAGCCCATGAAAAAACACTTACCGTTGAGCCCAGTTTGTAGTTTGTTGGAGAATAGAGATTCTTAAAGGGCCAGTTGAGCCCAGTTTGTAGTTTGTTGGAGAACAGAGATTCTTAAAGGGCCATTCCCACAAACGCCCTTATTTTGAGCCTTCGGGTGATCTTTAACTTTTATCCTTTAAATTATGACTTTAATTTTAACTCTTTAAATTTATAATTTTCAAATTTTATTCTTTGACATTTTAAAATTTTTTAAATTTTGCTCTTTAACACTTTAACTGACAATAGAAAAAGTCAAAAATATCCTTAACAGCCTCAAAAAAAAAAAAAACAATCACAAGCCAAACATAAAATCCTCAAGACATAAGTTTTTGCCCAAGTTATGACTTAAGACATAAATTCACATAGGTTATGCCTTCAGCTATAACTTAAGTAACATGAACTTGTGTCTTGGACATAAATTTAGTAGCATGAATCAATACTTAAAGGTAGAAGTTCGATTGCATTAACTTCTGTCCATAGACACAAGTTCAATTACATGAATTTATGTCTTGGGCACAAGTTCAATAGGAAACTTATGTTTGTGGGTAGAAGTTCGTGCAATTGAACTTCTGTCTACTAAACTTGTGCCTTTGATAGAAGTTCAGTAGGGAACTCATGTCTATGGGCAGAAGTTCATGCTACTGAACTTCTGTCTTTTAGGGCTAACCTATGTCTCGTGAATTTTGTTTGTTTTGTGATTTAAAAAAAATATTATGGGTAATTTTTATCCTTTTTTATTACTTAAAATATTGAAGGGTAAAAATTTAGACCATTTATTTAAAGGATAAAAATTAAAGACCCCAAAATAAAAGCAATTGATGCAAAAACTTATACTTAAAAGTAATGAGGTGTAATACTCGCTCTCATGTTTTGTTTTTATATATGTGAGACACTATTTCTTTAATGTTTTTATTTTATCTTCGGAAAAAGGGTTAAAATTGCCCCTGAACTATGTGAAATGGACCGCATATACCCTCCGTTATATTTTGGTATCAAAAATGCCCTTCCCGTCCAAGTATAAGAACACAAATGCCCTCACTTTTAACAGACCGCCACTAAATCCTACTAGGCAGCTAATTTGGATCAAAGTTTGCTGACATGATTGTCCACATAGACAGCCAACGTGGATAAAATACTCCACTCTTTAAATCATGCTTCTTCCCCAATTTAGAACCCTAATTTCAGATTTCTTTCCCTATTTTTTAAAAAAATATTTCTTCTCCACTAAATTTTGGAGCAGTGTCGGAAGGCTCTATCAATTCACTCGAAACTAGATTTGCGAGAAGATGTTATTGCGAAAAGAGTCCATCTCATGATTTGAAATTCCATATCAAGGTTAATTTGGAATTTCATCTCATGATCTAAAATTATGAGATGAAATCGCATGTCTAAATGCTAATTTTATCTAATGATTTCAAATTATGAGATAAAATCTCATGTCTAAATGCCAACTTATTTTCTTATTTGGCTTTAAAATAATTTTTCTTTTTTAATCATTATTTTAGACTTAAAATACCACATGTCTTCGGTTAGTTCGCCATTTTGTCACATCAATGATGAGCGTATTACAAATATTCTAATTTTGGTTGGTTATAAATAATAGGAATATTTTTTGAATAGTATAAAATATCATTTAGTTGCTGATTTAGATATGAATTATATAAGTATAAAAGTTTGCATAAATAATATTATATTTGATAGTTGATTATGAGGTAAGTTATTCGTATATAAAATTAATAAGGTGTTTGATTTGTAATCTACAAATCTGCATAACTAAATAACTAATACATGTATAAGCTACGAGGGAATCTATTATTATTTTATGCAGGGTAAAAAAGTAAAATAAGTAATACATGAATAACTTAACATACATAAGATAATATATAAATTACCTCGTAGCTAATTTATGTATTAATAATGCCTGCATAACTCTGACCAGCTACTAAACGATCCCTAAAATGTTAATCATGGGAACAACTAAGGGGTGTTCGAGGGGAATAAAGAAATAGAACCACACTGAAAATTGAATTAAACTAATGAAAAGAATCCAACACTTTTGAGTTGATTTTAATTTTTAATTTTTAGAATCAATAAAATTTAATTTGGTTATGATTTTAAGCAAAAAATAATTAAAATAATCAATTTAAAATTTATAACTGCATATACATATTATATTTATGTATGTGGTATATATTATTTNAAAAATAGAAATATAACCCAAAAAAGATTAATAGTTGTTTGGCCGAATTATCAAAATTTGCTTATTTTGAAAAAATATTTTTAAAAAAAATATTTTTGAAGAGTAGCAAATTTGATTGATTAATCAATTTGAAAGGCATTTATGACGATACTAGAGCAACAATTTGTTCTTTGACAAGGTTGCAAAAATGCTTATGAAAAAAATGCTACTTTTATCAATTTTTGAAATTACAAATTCTACTAATATTACTCAAAAAACTATTTTTTTATCTTAGAAGTTCTGTCGAACACATCAACTCTCTCTATAGTGATGGTGTAAAAAGAACATCATGGTGCACTAGGCTCCCCCCATAGTCATACGCGGGATCGTTTAAAGGGCCGGACCACGAGGGTCTAATTCTTTTAATTTCCTTGATGTTGCCTTGGAACAAAAGACATCTGTAAAGAGTAATTCTTATACTAGAACAAAAGTTCCCATGAAACTGGAGTTAAAAAGAAATCTGATGCCACAAATTGAAATTGTACATGCTAAAAGACCGAAAACATGACAAGAAACTTCAAGGAGAATTTACTACATGCCGATGACTGAAACGAACAAACAACTGCTCTGCTGCTAGAAAAAATGAAATCCCAAAATAATTCAGAGAATTTTCAGTTCATCTAAAAAATCCAACTAATAGAGATAATCAAGAAATTCGGACTGTAGGTGCGGAGTGGCGGATTCAATCTCTCGGAGAGCTGCATTCTTGCGCTGCTCAATCTTTCTTCGCTTTGCTTGAGCTGCCTCCAACTGGGTGCCAAGTTCTTGCATCTTGGCTTTTGCAACTTCGTGGGCTTCTTTATATTTTATTTCTTCATGTTTCAGATGTTCTTCTTCATGTTCCATATTTGCTACCTCTGTCTTCAGATCCTCGATTTGCCTCTTCAAACTTTTCTTTTTCTCTTTGGCCTTGTCCAAATTCTCCTCGAATACGCCCTAAATCCTCCCCAACATCATCTGTAGCATAAGTTTTCTGCAATGCTGACAAAGACATGGTTTCTTCTCTCTCTGTGTCTCGCAAATCGCAACATGTTTAATGTGTTCTATGACGTCTCCGTAAAAAGAGCCATAATCAACACCAAGCCCCTTTCAAATATCCAAAGTCACTAGTAGAAGTAAGTAGCTTCTTCACCAATAAAGACTCTGACTTTAACAATTACTTTCTCCGATTCTTCATCAAGAATCTGGCCGGGAGAATGATTTGTCTTTAGGGATGCATCAGTATTCTTGACGGATTTACAGTTAACATTGTCTCCTCTTCATCAGAGGAAACTTCCAAAGGCCTATCACTGGTTGACCCCAATAGAGTACTTGTGGTCGCCGAAACTTGAAATGGTGAAACTGTTGGAGCCTCTGTAACTAATGATGTTAGTCACATCAACAATTTAAGAGTTAAAACTTATGGAGAAGTTTCTAAGGCTTTATGCTTTAAATTCCGAACGTATTGACTATAATTTTCTGGTTTTCTTCAACTCCGCTAAATCTTTAGTATATGTTTTGAAGTTAAGAAAATGATGTAGTTTAACATGAAGATAGGCATTGGACTTTTATCATTTATATAGTGAACTACATTAAAATGTAACCCCTACATTGAAGAGAGGAAAGAAACCTTGAACCAAAGCAGATCACCTATGCTTACCATCTGATCTCTGTTTCCAAGGGCGACCAGGGCCAGGTCGCAAAGGTTGGGAGGCTGGACTTTCTATTATTTCCATGGATGGCATTTCAACAACAAAAACTTAAGTGTCGCAAAGATTAGTTTAAGAAGTTGGAAGTAAAGGAAACAAGATACTTGTTGAAAACTTACAAAATCTTAATTAGTTCAAAACATTATATATGCTTTAAAGTTAGAACTTATTGAAACCTTACTAGAGGTTTGGTTACAAATGTATGCTTTAAAGCTGTAACTTAATGAAAAGATACTAAATCTTTGGAACTTATTTATTGAAAATTTATTAAGCTTGTAGGTAAAATCCTTGCCAAAGGTCTTGGAAAGTCAGGTGGTTTTTCGTTTTTCTCTGACGACATTGTTCTTATTATTAATTAAAAAGTTGTTTCTGGATGGAAAATATGGTGATTCAAGAAAAAGAAAAAAAATTAACTGATGAGAATGAGTGATAGCTCTAAAGCAAAGGAAAGAGGAAGGAACCAAGATGGCTGAAAAAGATTCTTTCTCGACAAAAATGATGGGATTTTCTTCCAGTGTTATTGGATGCAGAAACACACAAGAAGCGGGAAGTTGCAGAGCAGAGCAAGTAATTTAAGTGTTGGAAAAGGACACAAGTCCGGCAAGCTTTTAAAATTAACTAATTGTTTAAATAATATTTGTTCAAGAAAATATTTTATGTTTTGCTAATCAATTACAAAAATAATTTTGAACAATAATTAGTATTTGATCAATCTTTTATAAAGTGCTAACTCTTTTTTCTAAAAATAAATTAGGTTTTTTTTTTAGCTTCTGCATCTATTCAAAAATATTATTTTTTTCTTCTTCTAAAAACTTAA
>JACEIK010004912.1:5863-72569 GCA_018107945.1 Datura stramonium
CACACACTTTGTTCTGATCCCGAAGCTATACTCAGTGTCATTCACAATATTAGCATTTCTAGGGACGAATCCACGAAAAGAACAAGCATTTCTGGAAAGCGTTTTACGTCATAACCAAAGATGTAGAGAAACTTGAAGTTGCTTATAATTGATTGCTCCACAGGGATTTACATATGCCTTGCAACGGGCGTGGGAAATGAAGGAGAAGCATAACTATCTCAGTAGTTGTCTTGATGCTTTTAAAAATCAAATTCCCAAGGATATTCTAGTGAAGCCTGGAAACAATGGCACCTCAATAGCAGCACATAAGTCTCTTCTGGTATGTAGCCATCTTTTTTCTATATTTTCAGTTTTGTTACGACTTCAAATATGAAATTACTCTTTGAGATACCAAGATTTGTAATGATTAGGTAAATATGACCAACCTTAGAAGGGTTTCACTAGATCAATCCTGTTTTCCTCGAGCATAGTTAATAAGTAGTTTCTATACGAGCACCACCAAGTGTTTTTTGTTCTTCAATCACACTGTGAATTTCAACATCACCACGAACAATCGTTGTCTACTCTTTCTCACACTTGAAAGTTTGGATTTTTTTTTCTCTCTATAGTGTTTAGATGAGTTTGACCCTTCATAGTTTAGGTCCAAATGTGCCATTGAACTTTGTAAAATAGACCAAATTTGTCATCCATTAGCAGTCGGGGTCAAATATACCCTGGTTTTACAATATCAGATGTGTTTTTTTCAACAAAGGAAGGATCAAAATTGAACCTGAACTATACAAAATGGTCCACTAGCAGTGGAGAAACTTCTTTTGAAATTGTCTTCGATAAATAGTTGCCATAATAATCTTTCAGTTAAACAAGATTGCTTTCCATCTTCAATTCTTCATATTTCTAATGACAATATGCTTTCGTGATTCAACAGTCAGCAAGTTCTGTAATCTTCAAGTACATGTTGGATTCGGATGGGTGCAAAGCTGCCCCGGGTCACACAATAACACTGGCAGAGCTTAGCTACCTGGAGCTGCATGCTATGCTTGATTTTCTTTATTGCGGAGAATTGCCTAAAGAGAAATTGGAAAAACATGCCTACTCATTGTCAGTTGCAGCAGACAAGTATGAAATCAAATTCTTGCAGAAATACTGTGAGCGCCACATGTTGGGATCTTTGAATACATCGAATGCTCTCAAGCTTTTGGAGATATCGGACACATATAAATCTTATCCGCATTTGAAGGTGGCTGCCATGAGATTCATTGTTGAGAACGTTGAGGGCATTGTCTTCACACCTAAATTTGATGCATTTGCAGTCAAGAATCCTCATTTAGCCCTTCAGATTACAAGGACTTCCATCGCCACTAACAAAAAGAAGAAACCAAGAGTTTGACCTATGCATATGATATGTATGTTCCACTGCCTATGTACAGGAGTTTTCGTTGTTAACTTGTGTTAGTATTAGTTAAATACAATACAGTGACAACTTATAGATTTCTTTTTCCTTTTTACGTAATTAAATATGTTATAGCTGGTTGTCTGTCTTATTTCGCAAGTTATTCATTCAACTTATTATTGTTTCTTGTAAACAGAAAGGGGGAAAAATACTAAAAGAAGACTAAGAAGAGGGAATGATAAAGTTATTTTAACAGTTCTTCCTAATTCTGTTCTGCAAATGTCTTCCTTTTGTTCTTCCTCTGATAGTTATGTGTTGCTTGCATCTAAGTGGGTAGCCTAGGGGTCAATGAAGCGTATTGAGAAACATGAGGTTTCTCTGGTTTAAGTTCCACCGGAGGCAAAAACACTTGTTGATTTTTTCTCTTCTAAGCCTTTTGTACTGGTGGGAGGTAGCAGGTACCCCATGAAATTGTTGAGGTGTGCGCAAGCTGGCCCGAGTTTTTGACATGGTGAGCTTAGGAACCAATGTACAATAAGGTCTGCTATGTCTTGTTAGGAGAGAACTAAGAAACAAAACACACTATTATATATTTTCAAGTTCCTCTCAGTCTTCTTGGTGTTGATCCTGTATCATTTTGATGAGCTCTACATAGATCTCAATATATATTGGTGTGAAATTGTTATATTGCTATCGATGACTGTGTTACGTGGATCTAAAATTCTTGTTGAATCTTGTATTGACAGATATATTTTGGATATTCTGTAGTGTTACATAAGAATACAGACAAACTCAACAACTACGATAACAACTATGTCTCAATCCCGAGGGTAAGAATGAACTCATCTACGAAAAAAGAATTGAAGAGAGGAAAGATCTAATTGACAAGCTATAAACTATGGCGTATTTCCACTTATACTGTAGATATTAGTAGCAATTGTTACAAAGCTAGTCACTACTGCTTGAACAATCATGATCACTGCAATGATCTTATCTTTTCTTGAAGATATACCATGGACATCTCTGCCAAACAGGAAATCAATATGTTAGCATCAAAAAGAACGAAAAAAAACTTAATAATCGCTATAGGAGTAAACACGAGGGAGTGAAAGACAGATACCTCAGGGCAATTGCGCCTGGAAATATGAAAGCAAGGCAAACACCAGAAGTTGATCCCATGAACTGGAAAATGTACCATATAGAGGGGATACAAATGGCCGCTACATATGTGAAGGCTAACAAGACCAAACTAAGAGACACGAATCGTCTGGTGTCAGTTGCCAAAAAGGGCTTCTTAGGGAACACGAGTTCATCTATATTGGCCCTCAGAGAGAAGTTCAAGAGAGGGAACACCAGCATTAGGTGAAATGCATAGCTCAGACGAACCACATCGTTTAGCATTGAACTTATTGCTGAAGTACCAGATGATTTGTCGAAATTTACAAGTATGTCTGGCATGATTGAATCCCCGAATAGAAGATACCCGAAAATGCCAATTGAAAAATAGATAGCTGCACATAGTACTAGTGAAATCTTGACAGCAGATGACATAGCTGCAGGCTTTCCCAACTCAATCCCAATCGGATGAACTGCAAACATGTTATAAATGTCACATTCATCATAGAGTTTAACATAAAACTAAACAAGAATCGAAAAGAAAAATATTGTGTTTCTTACCATTGAAGTGAAATGTAAATGCTGTAACAATGACAGGAACAGCAGTGAAAAGGTTGAAGAAAGATGTTTCACTATCCATCTGAGGTAACATTCTTGGACTTACTGTCTTCCCTTTTAGTATTGCTGTGATTGCCATTACTGAACATATGACAACAAATACAATTGCTAGGAGAACTGCTAATGCTGAACTCAACCATAATGATTCTGCAAGCAATCACAGGCCACATAAACAAAATATCAGAAAACTAATATCTTCACTAATTTTGTAGAAATTCATCAAGAAAAAGTACCAGTTATTTACTGACCAATACGTCGATAGAGAACGAGAGGGAGCATAACAAACAAGACAATGAAGAGGATGGCGAAATTACGCGAGTTCCACCAGTGAATCCCAAACCATTCTTGTAGGACACCAAGATGTTTTTCTTGTCCAGAAAGAACATCTCCTGCTCATAGAAAATAACACAAACTTTTACCACTAGAACCAATCACTAAATTCCTTTAAGCTTAAATCTAAGCATACAACTCATCTTCAGTGATGCATCAGAAAATCATTAGTAGTTTAGCTATAGGAATTAACGTAAAAGTTATTGCTCATTAGCCACTTTTCAGCCTTATCTTTGAAGTATAGCCATTGTCCTCGAGTTTCAACTTCCACAAGTGAAACTCCAGGGCATTAGTAGAAGTTGAAACTCCACGACATTTGCTATTTTTCAATTACCCGGATAAACGCCAAAAAGGTGATCTACAAAGAAATTAGTGATATTAAGTAAATCATCATTTACTTACTGAAACTAAAGTGTTTTTTCTTTTTCATCTGATATCCGATCCCCGTATTGGAGCCTGTTTAATCCGGGTTCATGACGGGTAGGACCTATTCGGGGTTAGCACTTACTACCAAGGATTTTTCCATATCCAGAGCTTGAAACTAAAATCTCTGATCAAGAGAGGAGCAGCCTCATCCACTGCACCACATCCATTCGGGTACTTCAATATACTACTAATTGCTTCTTTTTCTTCTTTTTAGTTTGATATGATTATAATAAGAAAAGGAAAAAACAAACAAACAACTTTTGACTCTATAAGTTGAAGAAACACCAGATTTACAGAGCATATGCTGCACACATGAACAAGAAAATTCACTACAAAAAAAAAAACACAAGAATTCGTCTATAGTCCTATTAACGACGGATTAGCAACTAATTATCAAAACTAATCCTGTTAGCTACGAGCTACTTAGCGACAGATCATCTACAAACTTTGCAGCTAATTATCACTTACCAATAATAATGAGGTACATGATCAAGCAACCAAGATTGGTGATCATGACAGAGATTTGCACAGCAACAGAACCAATCTTCCCAAATGACTCCTTCATTAATTCAGCATAAGTTTTCGACTCGCCAGCATAGGTGAACCTCAACATGAAATCTACGGATATGTCAACCAACAGGGCAACCAAAACAATCAACACAAAAGCTGGGATTACACCTAAGACCTTAAGAGTTGCTGGAACAGACATAATTCCAGCACCGATGATACTTGTCGACACATTGAACACTGCCCTCAAAATCAACAGCTGATTTTCCCTCTTGGACAGAGTCTGCTCTGTTTTTGGCAACAACAGGGGAATGTCAGCACCAGCCATCTCCCTTGGCCTTGAGAGACAAATGAAATGTTTGTGTTCTTGTTTTATTTTTCTTGGTCTTTTTTATGTTTACATACTTGTGGTTTTTTAAAGCATGTGTATAATAACAATAATTGACTAATTTGATGAATTTACTAAAAGGGTGTGCAAGACATTGTTGGCAACAAGGGTTTGTATTATTTTTAGTCCCTTAGTTATTGATGAATTCCGATCTTAGTCCTTGTGATATTTGACTAAGCAGATTTGACCTTCAATTAATTGAAACGTGCACTTTTGATTCATTTGCTTGTGAATTTTCACAAATGTAAACATGATTACCCATGGTAATTCCCTCTACGTAATTACTCATGTGTTATGTCAAATTTGTATTGTTATTATATTGCTCATGTCTAATTTATTGAGGCTAGCTTGACTTCATTCACTTCAGAGAGAGAGAGATGGGGAAAAAAGAATAAGAAAGGAGCGTAGCAGTCTCTTTCGCTTAACGCACCGAAGTCCGAGAGGTAATGTAAATAGTAGTTGACTTGAAGTGAAGTTATTTCTAGAGCAGTAAAGCATAATTTGTCTTCGCTTTCTGATTCAATTCGGCTGCTAAGGTGAGCTAACTTCGAAAAATCTATCCACAAATCGAATTCCAGGCGAGTTAACTTGTATTGTTACTCCATATTTGACAGTAATATAATTCTTATAAATTGTCCAATATAATATACTTCCTCAGCTCCCTTTTCGTTGTTATGTATACTAAAAATAGTTGTTCTCGAATACTTGTTAATTTCAAAAATCAAGAAAGAATTAATTATGTTTTTCCAACTTTGCCCTTGATATTAATTATTCTAGAATTAGAGATTCATATATAAATATACAATAATTAAAAAATTAATAAGGTATATATTAATCAAATTACCCTCCTAATTAATTTTTACTTAAAGATTGTATAAAATTTTATTCTGACAACTAAATAAAAGCGAAAGGAGTATTTCTTAGGTAAATGGACTAAAAACATACATCTCAATTCATTGATGGCTAATTATGCTTTATCGAATATCATGAGAATTAAAATTAAAATTTATTTATAATTAAGGGACTATAAATGTTATTATCCATGAGAACAAATTAAATTAAAGATTAGTCATAGTGAGGGTTAAAGTTGGAAATATGGTGAAGATCGACAGATTTGGTTTGTATATATTTGAGAGGTGCACATGGACCCGGCAATAGGGACCGGTTAGGAAGATTTAATGAACGTGGACGCAAATACGGCAGAAATGGGTCTCTTCCTCGACAGCTAATGGCTCGTGAGGACTAAAGTGTTTCTTTTTTTAAAAAAATATTTAAATTATATGTATCGACTATCGACAATATATATATTATTAGTGTATTTTAATTAATTAATAAAGGTAATTTGTTTAATTTAAATTAGTAGTAATTTTGTCTTTTATTATTCATGATAGTTATAAGTAATCGTGCATATCATGACCCTCTTTTTTATTTAATTTTAAGATTGGATAATAAGAGCAAATTCATATAGGCGGAGTTAAAAAGAGAACTTTAGTTTAGAAAATTTAGGGTGTGTACTGTGAAGGAAAAATATTTTTTTATTTTTCATGTTCAGTTGATTATAAATTTTGAATAATATTTTTATTAAGAAAATAAAAAAAATAATTTTTAATATCAAAGTAGAAAAAATAAGTCGCATTATCTCATTCCTACCAAACACCCTTATATAGAGGCAAGTTCAACACTTAAAATTTATGAGTTTCTAGAAATCTTCAAGCTAAATATTATATATATATATGAGTAAAAGTTACTAAATTTACGTTGGTGGGTAATCACCTTTATTTAAGAGGTGTCAATTGATTCTATTTCGCTAAACAATTACTAATGGTTGAATCAGAGTTCCTTGAAATTAGATTGATGTCATTTATGTCTTTTCCGTCTAGCTCTCACCTATAAATAATTAAATTCCTTTAACTTTTTCTCATATATTTATTAACTTTCTTTACTTTAAATTATTTAAGTAAAAATTTAAGTTACGTCACTAATTTACGTGAATTCATAATCAATACTATAACTCCGCCTTTGCGTAGCTTATCGTTACACGTTCGAGACTCCACACATAATTATTATCATATAAAAGTTTACGGCAATTATATTTTAAATAATTTAATAATATAATTTTTTTTTCTTTAAATAATAACAGATATGAAAGTTAAACTAGGATTTGAAATGGTGATGGGATATGTGGCCCCACCATATGCCTTAGATAATAATAATCACAAAGAAAACACATATTTACTCTTATTTTATTGATTCAATTTGGGTGACAAATCACGTGGTGTTTTACCAAATACTATGATTAATAATTATTATTTTCTGCTTGGTATATTTTTTAGTTATTCACTATATTAAAAATAAATATTTATTTTTATTTATATATTTTAAAATTTAAAATATTAAAAAAACAAAAAAAACATGTAATTTAATTAAAATACAAAAATAAACACATAATTAAAAATATTTTTAAAATTATTAAAATTTTGTCTTTTATTTATTGCTTTATAATTTTTTGTTTGTGATTGTTGTAGTTTTTTTTTTTTATTGAAGTTATTTATGATAATTAATAATTAATTTATTTATTAATTATTGTGTATTTTCTCTATTTTTAATTTAAGTTTATAGTTTGATAGGATACAAAATTTTTAAAAAAGAAAAATTGTTAAAAATGCCCTTAAATTATGTGAAATTGAATAAAACGTTTATTAGAAAAAAGTGATATTTTATCCGTGCAACAATAGAGACATTTTTGGACCAAACTATTAATTAAGGATATTTTTCTTCAATTTCATATAGCTTAAGGACATATTTGACCCTTTTCTTTAAAATAAAATAAAAATATTTTTAATTTTTTTAATTTTTTTATATTTATTAAAATATTAATAAATATAAAAAAATTAAATCTTATAATCTTAAATTTATCGTGATACTAAAATTTTAAAACTTACTAATTATATATTACAAATAATAAAACACTCTTTTTAAAATAAATAAAAGAAAAAGGAAAACATATTTGAAAGAATAGTAAAAAATATTGAGTACCTCATCTATTAATCTAGAAAAGTTAATAGTCCAATTGAAGTGCATAGCTAAATTAAAAATGTAGGAAAGTTCTGTTGAAAGAGTATATTTTAGCTCCTTAGCTATAGATTATTAAAATAAATTTAAAAATATTATTTATTTATAAAATTTGATTAGATTTAAAAAGTAATAATTTTCATAAGAGTTGAAACATAGTGGATTTTCCTCGTATCTTTCATATTGTTATTTAATGATCACCAAATATTCGTTTAGGAAAATATTTGATCCTCTCTTATTTATTCTCTTTTCTTTCTATGTATTTATCAGATTTTGATTCCATATGAAGTATTAAAAAAATAATTTTCTTTTAATATTTTGTGATTTTAAGTTAAAATATGTGGAATATTTGAAAACATTGTTTAATTTTATAGTATATATATCATATGAAAAATAAATAGTTTTTTAATTTTTTATTTTTTAATTTCTAAATTTAAAAAAGAGAGTATAATTTATTTATTTATAGATTAATGATAAGAACCGTGACTTAATACTATCATAATTTTTATAAAAATTATATATTTAATAATTAAATATAAAATTAAAAACTCATGAAAATATATTTTTTCTAATACTATCTCCTTGACGTGTTGGAAGAGGAGTGGAGTTAAGGCCTGAATGACAACAAAACTTACTCAACTTTCAACACCAAGGAAATGAAATTTAATATATATATATAATTTATATAAAATTTATTTTAAAATTTAATTAATTTAAATTTGTATCAAAAAAATTTTACTTTTAAAAATAAAATATTTTTATCAAAATGCATATCGTATTTCGCGCTTATAGATATTTGCAGCTTTTCAGTAAAATAACTCAATTTAATGGACAGTTTGAACCTTTGGATACTAATTCAAAGCGCTACAATTTACATTGAGCAAAGTCTTTATGATAGGTAGATGCGTCTTTTAAGTCATAAATTATCTTGGACGTTCTTTCCTATTAACATTTTCAACTTGGTTGCTAGTTTTGATCATTTATGATTTGAAGTCACTTGAGAACAAATAGCAAGTAAGTTATGTATATAACTTTATGATATATTTAATCAATATATATTTATATTGTTGGATTACTTAAACTCATACGGATCGTGATTTCAAAACTATAAATAAAGAAGAGGAAAAAATATTTTAAAATTGTGCAAATAAGTCATGAGAAATCGGTAGACTTAAAATATATTCAATTTAACTGTCATGTTGGATTACTCAAAAATCATATTGATCAGTCATTTCAAAGAAGATAAAAACACTTTAGAACTGTATTGGTATGCATGTCATGACATTATGCGGTATTCAACATAGCTGACATATTAGATTACTCAAAAATCATATCGAATCATCGTCATTTTAAATTACTTTATTTTATTTAACTTTTCTCAATTTCAATTAAGAAGTGAATAGAAATCATGAGATGAAACTTTTTTTCAATTAATACATTTTTCTTAAGCATGTTTTGGTATAAACAATAAGACAAGAACAATATTATTTTGATTTTCATTATTGATTGACATTTTGCTACTATCTCTTCCCAATATCGACTTTGATGATCGTATTTATTCACTACATACAGTGGCTGTTATTTAAATAAATTATAAATACTAATTATTTATTTGCCTTCCCATAAATCCAACCGTGTCTATTTTTGCAACATGACACGTGTAAAAAATGAGGATAAAAAGTAAAGGGGAATTGTAATAAAAGTTATAGTCCAACATAATACTTTGCATTCAGAAGCCACATCACAAATAACCAAATTATTTTTAATAATGTTTATACACGTAAAAAAATATATTATTACATAGTATTTAAACACATATAAATAAAGTATTTAATGTATATTTTGTATAAAAATGTATCTATGTTATATATAAGTGTATAACACGTCACTAAATATATAAACAAGCTTTTTATATGATTTTCATTGCAATTCTAATTCAAAACATAGGCGAATTTAGGATTTTGCATTACGGATGTACTATTTAAAGAAAATGTTAAGTGTTAATTGATCGAATTCCGAGCATAATAGGTAAAATTCTTGGTGAAAAACACTAAATAGACCCCACGGAAATATACCAAAGGGGGGGTAAGGCGTTGGATGCCTCACACCCTATTTTTTGCTCCGTTAACCCCATCCGTTTACCTCCTCTTTTTTTTTTTTTTTTTTACTTTTCCTGGGTCATGGGAGATTCCGCGCTTCCACCTCCTTTTTTAAAAATTCTTTTCAATTTTTGTCCACGCCTACTGCCCATTTTTTTATTTTTCAATTCTCCATTTAGGGTGTGGTTGTTCCAGCGTTCTATTTCTCTTTTTTTTTTCATTCTTTTTCAATTTGGCCACTGCCCTCTTCTTTTTTTCACCCTCATTTGAGGCATGGCTATGCCGTCTTATTTATATTTTTTTTCATTTTTGTTTTAAAGCGTGGGATGCCCAACGTCCCATCTAATTATTTTTTTATTTTTTTGTTTTGACCTTCGCTCCCTCACCTTATTTTTTCCTTCTAAATTATATAGTTCTCACATAAATATAATTTATAAATTGATAAATTATATGTGAGATAATAAAAATTAAAAATAAAATATAATTATATATTTTAATCCTCAAGATTGCGAGATTTCATAATGAGAAGCGGTGTCACAATTAGTTGGTTCAATGTACCTAGTTGATTTTCGAAGAGGAATCGCGCTACTCGTATTAGTGGACGAGTCATGCAGATGACCGTGGGATGATGAAACCTGTAATAACATATGTATTTATTAAAATTAACGTGTAGTAATTATTAACTATAATTTATGAAAATTTTACTTACATCTGTTAAGTTTAGGGGAGGAGCAAACGAAAAGTTATGTCACGCCCCCGCTTTGGGGGGGCGACTGGCACCCGGTGCCCTAGAAGGACTCCGGACTACTAATCGGTGGGCCAAGTGCACATCTGGCGCCCGGCTATTCTATCTCGTGTTCCCTGAACAAAGGGCTATATAACGATCAGAACATGCTCTCTCCGGCTATCCGGCCTATAGCCACCCGCACCGTAATAACAAATTTCACTGTAATATTACCAAATCAGAACCTATGCGGGCCGACAAGGTCACCATGCCGTCTAGTTATCTGAAACTAAACAAGGAAATATCTGAGTTACGTGGACCGGAAAGGTCACCACTATCAAGTCAGCCATGGCCCCACACGGCCAACATATAAGAAACAAATACTAAACAAATATACAACCGCACGGCTCACTCGACCTACTAACTGCCACAGGGAGATAATATACAATCTGCAAGCCTCTATGAGTAACAATAGAAATGCATCGGGACAGGGCCTTAATCTACCCATACTGCATAACAAAGGAAAAGAGCCACACCTCGGGAAATCGACTCCGGATGACAATGAGCCGACAACTCAATAGCCGATTGAATCACGAGGGATCGTCCTGTCTAGTGAGTACCTGCAGTAATGCAGCGCCCATCAAGCGTCAGTACGTGGGCTGTACCGAGTATGCAAAGCAAATCAAATAATATTATCAAGCAATTGAATATAGAAGCATCTCTAGCAAACTGTAAGGCAGATAACCGAATCAAGAAAACCGATAAGAACCGAATCATGCTTTTCTCAGACCGATAAGGCGGAGGCGTACCTGTGAAACGCACGGCCCGTCGTCTAGTAGCTAGTATATAACATATAAATAGATATACAAGTAGCAAGCAAGAGCCAAAACCAACCCCATGTTTGATGACACCAAGCAAACAATCTATATACCCCCCTACCCGGGTCAAAACCTGCCAAAATAAGTCACTCCACTCACTCAAGCCACCTGAGCTCCTCTACCGCCCCCGCCGACCTCCCGGCCTCGGCTCGGCCTCCGAGCAGGCACCGTGTCTCTGGTCCGAGGACTCGTGTAGACAAGAATACATAGGTCTGGATCCCTGACACAAACTCAACGTCATTCGAAACCGGGAGCTGCACCTGTAATAACCGAATGTACAGACAAGAATGTATAAAATCGCCCCCGGACACAAAACTAAATAGGCTATCTCGAAACCGAGCCGCACTGCATCGCCGACGACCCGCTACTGGGAAAGCCATCCCATCTGTCCAAGTCAGTACCGGCATGCCACTCCTTGAGGACGTAAACCCACTCCAAGGCTCGCTGGGCGACACGATTACCAACCCAGTGGGCGCGATGACGTCAATAAGGGGCCCTCACGCCACAACAAGTCTCAACAAGCAAATAGCCAATAAATAGCAAGTATGTATAACTGAAAAGACTATCCGAAATCTAATTTCTCGTTTCCGATCTCTTTCCCGTACTCAAGCCGATTCTTCAATTATACCGATCCTCCAAATCTTCTTTAACTCGTTACAATCTCGTGAGCTTTCAGGATACTATCCGTCCCGTAATGGCTAATCTGTAGCCAATATCTCATATGTCTGGATGGCTAGCTCCGTAGCCATAAAACTGTCTGAAAGGCTAGTCCGTAGCCATAATACCTAATCGCCTATCCGATTTACTTACTAACTTTATTCTGAAAATCGTTTTCTTTTTATTCTACAAACATGCTTAATCATACAATAAGCTATAATCAACTGAATGCTAACTCGCCCTTTGGCGCATACTTTTCTAACTTCTCGACCTAATACGATACTAAATCCAAACCATAATTTACTAGACTTACTCAATTCTCAACATTCAACTCAAGAGTTTCAAATACGGAGTTTACTATGATTCATATAGCTAAAGCTTACTAACTTGCCGAAGAACAACTTCACATACCTTAACCTCGTTATCCGACCTGTCGACGAGGTTCGATCAAGCATCGCCTATTTCTCCTAACCGCATTCATATATACATCAATTAGCACTAAATACAACGTTATTCAAGGGATCTAATGCCACTTTCGATATAATTATAGCCTAAAATCCTAGGCTTATCAAAGACGATCGAAAACTTGGTTATTTAAGCTCAGAAGGAGAAGTATTCACTTCACATTTGGGAGCACATAGACACTAGTATGGGAGCAATTCTACTTACCTTGGGCCGGTAGCTCGACGTGGGATCACTCTGTCACATTTCGCAAAACAAAATCCATAGGAATGCTTCCCCGCCGCTAAATACTTCGGTACCTAAGGTTAATTTGAATTTAGACTACGTTTGGCAGCTTAATCAAATGATTATATATTACTCTCCTTCGTATCTCCTCGCTTTCTCACATTTTATGGAAATGAATTAAAGTGATTATCATCACAAACCGAAGTGGGGGCATATATATAATTGTCACTATAAATCGCATTCAGGGAATGCGATTTATAAGTCGCATTCCTGGAATGCGATTTATAAATCACATTTTGCCTTGCAACGCTTCGACTTGGCGCTTGTCCGACTTTTCTAGCCTTTTCTAGCATGCGGCTTCAAATACTCTTAACCAACACGCGAATTAGGCCATCTATGTGCCGGAAATTTACGGGTGTAACATTCTCCCCCCTTACGAACATTCGCCCTCGAATGGAAACTGCCATCTAGAGGACTTCTCAACTTATCTTGACTTACTTAAAAATTTCGGCAGAGTTTCCGTAAACATGGACTATCCCAATAACCTTCAAACATTTAAAAGTCCAATACAAAAATACTCCACACAATACTATAGGATTCATTTGATAGCTAAACATCAATCTTTCTCATTTATACATAAACAATCAGAAGGTACTCGTAAGATAGGCAACAATACTGACATACCTGTCGCCCGACTAGGCCTGATCAAATGAGATATCTAGCTTTCATATCTCCGCTCCGTCCTCCCACGTCATCTCCTCTCGGTTCCTCGTTACGCCACAATACTTTGACAGACGCAATATCTTTAGTTCTCAATCAAGTAATCTGATATGGCCCGACAAACCTTGGGCTGAGCTTACCTTTCTTGCCGAATCTCATCACCCCTTTCATCGGAGACACTTTCAAAAATACCTACTATTCACATCGAATTCTGTGTTTCGCCGTATATCTCGCATATGATTTCTCGGCGACTCGTGCGCCTGCCAATAGGCGTTCCGATAAGCTACTTTCTCCTCTCGACCGCCAACAATGTCCGGCCCAATCACCGCGATTCTCCTATTTCAAACCAGCCAATCGGCGATCTGCATTTTCGCCCGTATAAAGCTCAAAAGGTGCTCCTCTCGAATAGCCGAGTGATAGCCGTTATTATAAGCAAACCTGATCAAGGGCAAATGCTCATCCTAACTACCACTAAAGTCTAGCACACATGCTCGCAACATATCTTCGAAAGGTCCGAATGGTGCGTTCAGCCTGCCATCTATCCGAGGGGTGGAATGCGGTATCAAATTAATCTCAAGGTACTAGACTCCTCTCTCGAAAACGACTCCGCCAAAATCTAGCCGTAAATTGTGCTTCTTCTGTCTAAATAATGGATACCGGCACTGCAAGTAACCACTATTTCGGATATACAACTCAGCATAATTTTCGGCCGCAGGCTGCAGTTCCACCGCGTGAAATGAGCCGATTTTGGTCAGTCTATCAACTATCACCCATATAGAGTCTTGTCTATGTCTAGTACGGGGAATCCCGCGACAAAATCCATATTCACCGTTCCCACTTCCAAGAGAGGCACAACTATGTCCTGAGTCAAACCGCCTGCTTTCTGATGTTCTCGTTCACCTGCTGGGCAGTTAGACACTGGGCTACAAATTCAAGAATTTCTTTCATACCTGGCCACCAATAGTTTTCTCTCTTAACATCATGGTACATTTTCGCTGCGCCGGGTGGAGAGAATAGCGGGTGCAATATACCTCATTCATAAACTGTTGGCGGAGGCCTGAAACATCTGGAACACATAATCGGCCTTACAACGCAAAGACTCCATCCTCCGTTACCTGAAAATTCGCGTTTCTCGGCAACTGTGTCGATTCTTATACTACCGCTTCTTTACTTCCACCACTAATGACGACACAGCGGTGTTCTGAATTACCGCTATGTTACCCTTCATTTCTGTTATACGAACGACTAAATTGACCAATTGGGTATTTCTCGATAGCTCCTATTGTTCGGCTACAAGTATGCCAAACTCCTAAATGCATTTGTAGCTAAGGGCGTTTGCTACTTCATTTTCTTCTTGACTGATACAACATATTCATATCTAGGAGAACTTGGTATATAATTGACGGTCATATTTGCTTACTATGTCGGAGAAACCGATGTGTAATTTAACGGTAGATAAACCTAGGAGCTTATCTCGGCCTTCCTCGCCGCATGCTAGGCTACTTCTGTTTGGATAACTCGAACGACCGTCTGCGCACCTTGTGCCTTTATCTGATCAGAGGATCCTGATATTGATCATGACTTAATAACTGCCGCATAACCTTGAATAATCAATGTAATCGCTTAATCGTGTAATTTATAACGGCTAAGCATAGCCTTTAATCGTGACTTAATCAACTCGGATCTTCACGGGGAGTCTACTGATCTCTTTTGGTTTTAGTAAACACTGTGCTAGCAGAGTACTACCAATTTCTACGCCTTGTGCGTATCGACTTGGATTTATACCGCTATTCGGGAAATTCTGGGTCTTATGAGCTATTCTCAAAAAGTCCGGCCTTCTACTAAAGCTCGTTTCTGACTATCTTACGAGAACCAGTTGAAGTACTAGTCTGTCACTGACTACTGATGTGGACCCTCTGTTGGGGTACCCATGTACTGACTGGACGGCTTCACTGATCAGTGGTGGTGTTCCATAATAACCGCTAGGTTGACTAAGACCGACTTTTCCCTATAAGACTCGGGAAATGATGTAATGACCACTTAAACCTCGAACAATTTGGTATTGCTAACTTCCAAAGTATTCCTATTCGGTTCTAATTCTGGTTCTAGTACATGCACTAATGTTGTTGATCTTTAGGGATGCTTCGCAATACAGCGCCGCTGGTCGTTAGACCGCCTAACCGTGCCCTTATTATCTAGCCATCTAATTAAGGCTATTAACTCTGGTAAGCTCCTAAAGCCTAGATCTGGCAACAAACATATAATTCTGTTAACTCAATAACCGAGAACTGAGACAGTTTCTATGGCTTCATACGTAGGGTCACACTTAACTCCGCTTCCTTCTCTTTCTCCTTTCTCTTTTCTCTTCTTTTTTTGGCAAGGGGTCCTGCAGTGCAATCTGTATATGCTTTCTAGCACTAATCAGCATCTGTGATTGTAACCCCTATAGACAACTGCTCACGGCATATCTATTATCTGTATCAATAACTACGTACGATACATGCCGAATTCCGTAAAGTGATACACAATCTCCGACATGCTTTACCGAGTTCATACTGCATATGATACACCGCTTTTACGGCTATTAGTATCTCCTACCCTTCTTATCATTTCATTGTATTGTCACCCCATTCTGGAAGTAACAAACATATAAACTTTAGTTATGTTCTGTTGTTTGAAATTCCGCCACTCTTGCAATGTGGGGTCAATACCAAATCTTTGGTGGCCCTATATATTGGCATTGAGAGCCCACGACTGTCTGCTGGGCCTTATCTCTAGGCCACATTAGATTAGAGTCTCTGTATCGGTAGTTTCTTAGCTTCCCCATAAGCGGGACATCGCGGCATTCTGGAACCGCGATTTTACTGTCTCTTAACCGTTAGTCCGAGGCTTAGTCCTTAATACATGATACTCTATTAATCTGCTAATTCTAATTTCCCACAAAAATCTGGTATTCCTGCTTGCTTCCTTTTATCTTGCTTTAAACTGAGCTCTGGGGTTCGAAGTATTTGCCTTACATTGCTATTGCCATGATCAAGTCTCAGTTCATACTTCTTCGACTTGCAGCCGACCTATCCGATTCACATGACCTTTCTACCTTTCGATATTACAACCGAATCATATCTATTATCTTGCAGGTGTGTCTTGCTGTTATCAGTCGTATTTGGCAGACTTGGCCTTTTCTGACTCAAACTTGACTACTAGGCGTCAACAACGCGTGCCTTTACATCTCTGCTTGGGTAATTTTCAGCGCCTTACTGCTCTTTACGCCACTAACACTTATCGGAATTAATCAATCTACCTTCACTTACTGCTTGTTTTGGGCAGCCTCACCTCAATTCTTATGCCCCTTTACTGTACTGGAATCAAGGTCAAAAGGTAGGAATAGCCCTTTTCTTATTGCAACAAATAAAAGTACATATAATCGTACTTCACACCCGAAAAGATGGATTTGGGAATCCCGCATTTCCCTCTTTCTCATACTATCTCGATAGTCTCGATATTATCTCGATATCTTAATCAGATCTTATATAATTCACAAATAAGCCGGACTCGTAGGTACGTTATACTTCTAACTTCCTATTCTGACGCGGTCAACGTATACTGAAATAGTACCGATAAAGGTATTATGTCAGGAGGCCTCTCGGTACCTCCTTCAACATGTAATTATCTTGTATCCTGGATGGTATCCTCTTCCGTTGCTATATCCGATCTTCTGCCTCTAATAGAGAATTGCTGATCTGCCTCTGTATCTGTAACCAAAGAATATGGCAAGTTTCTTAGGACCTGACCCTATACTGTACCGCCTCTATAGCACGACCGACGAGAAAGAAGAGTAACCATCCTATCATGCCTCGCAGCCCTCCCCGCCTATAGTACGTGGTGCACAACACATCCAGACAAGACTCTACTTAGCACGGCTTGCAGACTCCCCTAGACACGACTCCGCTTCGATACCAAGTTTGTCACGCCCCGCCTTGGGGGTATGACTGCACCCGGTGCCCTAGAAGGACCTGGACAAACTAACCGGTGGGCCAAGGCACATCCGGTGCCCTCGCTAGCTCTCTATCTCAGTCTTCGGAAACAAAGGGCTATATAACGATCAGAAACACAAACTCCGCCATCCGTCTATAGCCACCGCGTACCTGTAATAACAGCTGACCAGAACATACTCAAATCAGGAACCTATGCATGACAAGGCCACCATGTCTTTGGTTATCTCGAAACTTAAACAAGGAAATATCTGAAAGCTACGTGACTGGAAGGTCACCACTACTGTCAAGCTTCGGCCTCAATAATGGCAACATATAAGAAATGTAAATACTAAACAAATTTATACAATCGCACGCTCACTGACCGGCTCAACTGGGATCTACAGGGAGATAATATACACCGCAAGCCTCTATGAGTAAATAATAGAAATGATCATGGGACAAAGGGCCCCACTACCTATATACCGTACAACAAAGGAAAAGAGCTACACCCCGGGAAATCAGACTCCGCATGACAGGAGCTGACAACTCAATAGTGACTGGAATCACGAGGGACGCCTCCTCGTCTATGAGTACCGCAGTAAGGTACGCCGCCCCACTGGGCGCGCACGCTGTACCGAGTATGTAAAAGCAATCGAAATAACTATTATCAAGCAATTGAATATAGAAGCATCTCTAGCAAATCTGTAAGGCAGAGATAACTGAATCTGAAGAAAACCGATAAGAACTGAATCATGCTTTCGTACTGATAAGGCGGAGGCGCGTACCTGTAAACGCACGGCCTGCTGTCTAGTAGCTAGTATATAACATATAAATAGATATACAAGTAGCAAGCAAGAGCCAATACCAACCCCCATAAGCCTGATGGCACCAAGCAAGCAAACAATCTACAGACCCCTGCCCGGGTCAAAACCTGCCAAAATAAGTCACTCCACTATCACAGTTTCACCTCTCTCGGAGCTCCTCTACTGGCCCCCGGGGTCTCCGGATCGGGCCTCGGCCTCCGATACAAATAACCTTGTCTGTCCGTGAGGACTCGTAGACAAGAACAGAGAAACTGGATCCTCGGACACAAACTCAACGGGGCTATCTGGAAACCGGAGCTACATCTGTAATAACTGAATGTACGGACAGTAACAGATAGGGTCTGGTTCCCTGGACACAAAACTAAACAGTATATCTCGAAACCGGAGCGCACCTCGTAATGCCGACGACCGCTATGGGGAAAGCTTCATCCCATCTTCGTCCAAGCCGGGACGGCATGCCACTCCTTGGAGTGACGTAAACCCACCCGCTCAGTGGGCGACACGGATTACCAACTCAGGGTGGCGATGAATGCTCATTGCGTCCTACGCCACAACAAGTCTCAACAAGCAATAGCACAATAAATAGCAAGCATGTATAATCGAAAAGACTATCCAAATCTAATTTCGTTCCGATCTCTTCGTACTAAGCCGATTCTTTACTAATTATACCGAGCCCTGGAAATCTTTCTTTAACTGTTGACTAATCTGCAGCCACGGATACTATCTGTCTGAATGGCTAATCTGTAGCAATATCTCATATGTCCTGGATGGCGGTCTGAGTCATAAAACTCTGCTCGAATGGCTAGTCTGTAGCCATAATATCACCGTCTATCCGATTTACTTTACCAACTTTATTCCAAAACTGCTTCTTTTTATTCTACAACATGCTTGCTAATCATACAATAAGCTATACTGAATCTGGAATGCTAACTCGCCCTTTGGCGCATACTTTTCTAACTGACTACGATACGGCAACGCAAACCAGAATTTACTAGACTTACTCACTCTCAACATTCAACTCCAAGAGTTTCAAATACGGAGTTTACTATGATTCATATAGCTAAAGCTTACTAACTTGCCGAAAAACTACTTTACATACCTGAACCTCAAGTTATCCGACTGTCGGACGAGGTTCGATCAGTACTCCAGCCATTTCTCCCAACCGCATTCATACATCAATTAGCACTAAATACAACTCGCATTCTGGCGACTCCACGTCACTTTCGATATAATGGCAGCCCAAACCTTAGCTTATCGAAAGACGATCGAGAAACCTGCTATTTTTCAGAAGTCCAGAAGGGAGAAGTATTCACTTCACAGCTAGGAGCACATAGACACTAATTTGGAGCAATTCTACTTACCTTGGTCCGGTAGCTCGACGATTCGGGCTTGGCCGTATTTCACAAACCAAAAATCGTAGGAATGCTCCCCGCTAAATACCTCGGTACCTAAGGTTAATTTGAATTTAAACTTCGTTTGACAGCGTAATCAAACGATTATATATTACTCTCCTTCGTATCTCCCCTGCTTTCTCACATTTTCTCGGAAATGAATTAAAGTGATTATCATCACAAACCGGGCAGTATATATATAATTGTTACTATAAATCGCATTCGAATGCGATTTATAAGTCGCATTCCTGGAATGCGATTTTATAAGTCACATTTTGCCTTGCGACGCGCCGACTTGGCGCTTGTCCGATCTTTTCTCGGGCCTTTTTTTAGCATGTATGGCTTTCAAATACTCTTAACCAACACGCGAATAGGCCATCTAAGTGTGCCGGGAATTTACGGGTGTAACAAGGTTATGTCTTGGAAAGTTAGACATTCCAAATGGAACAAGGCTTCTGACGTGACACAGGCCCTTGGTACTGAGACCCGCTAAATCAAATCATCCAATGCACATCCAAATGAATGCAACTCCGCATATAGCCTTCCAACTCTTACTTTTGATTGTTCAAGAATGAACTCCTTCTTATTGAAAATACTATAATGTCTCACAACAGATTTCATTTCCTTCTTATCTTGAAATAATATATCTAAATGAATATATAATAAAGCATTAAATATGAATTAGCATATTCAAATTGGTTATTTAACAATATTAAATCGAGGGCAAAAAACAAACCGACTCTGGATAACTTTAGGTTTTGGGAATCCCAAAATGCGCTTGAACAGACCCATCTCTGCATGCAAGCAAAGTCTTCAGCTCTTCTTCAGTGGAGTCCAATATGGAATAGCAATACAATGATAATTGACGTTTTGAGCACCATGACCTTCACCCTCTTCATTCACAACGTGTTCATCGTCGACGAATGACCATCCCTTCCACAACCATGTATCACTATCTCCATGCATCTTGTTGAACAACGACTAAGTCGTTATTGTTGACAATTTCTATTAACTGAGTCAAAATTTCAAATAAACATCATTACACCTGCAAATATTAAAAGATAAATATGACGAAGTTGAAAATGAAAAATAAATATAACATATGTACATAATTTGAGAAACACAAAATCTTTTATATTTACCTATCGCTGATTTGAGATGGACAAGAAACTTGTTGAATAATATTGCCTCTTCCAAAATTGACTTCACATGGTTGTGCAGGTTGATCAGTGCTCAAATCAAAACTCTCATGTGCAGCTACAGAACTAGGTCCACCCATCTCATAATTACCGTAATCCTAGCTATTTTTTGTTGCATTACACTTCTTGAAAGACCAGTATTCAAACCAGCAAATATGTATTATCGCCAAAATCAAACTCATTATCATTAATTTCTGGAATGGCGGGACTATGCTCAACAACAACATACATGTCAAGAGTCGTTATACTGATGTGATTACGGAAGAGTTATCGTAATCAGGGAAGAAATAAAGACAACGACTCATCATCACTAATAAGTGTCTCACCGCACATCGATAACCAAGAGGTTAAATACATTGGATATCGACCAGTGATAACTACAACATCCTCAGGATCAGATATAGACATCTTGTTCCTAAATACGCATTGTAAACGATCATATTTAAGGGATTGTGGAAACCTTTGACCCGCCATAGGACGTCGACTATATCGTATTGAACCACCTTCGTGCACAACTTCTCCACCCCAATATAAATTAACTTTTACAAAGATTTTAGTCATTTGAAGTAAGATCATAAGATTAAAAAAAAAATTCACAAAATGTAAACAAAATATGTAACTCAAATAGTTCAGAATATATTCATAAAAATATTTATAGGTGACTTACAAATATAGTCATGAAAACGCGGTGTAGAAAGCTTTTTTAATTTCATGATTTGATAAGACAATGCAAAATTTGGTGGAATATATATTTTTGTTGTGATGTGAGAAATTATTTTTGATTGATTTAATGGGACAATGTAAAGATTCTGCAAATTCACCAAAAAATTTCACGAGATACAATTTGAAAAAAAAACTTCGAGTCAGTGCCTTTCCGAGCGACTAACGAGACTTGCATTTCAGAAGGAAAGAAATAGTGAGGCGCAGGACATCTCACGACCAAGAAAGAGGTGAAGAAAAAAATTAGGTCGGGCGTTGGGCATTCCACGCTTTAAAACAAAAATAAAAATAAAAAATAGGAAATAAGGCGCTGCATAGCCACGCCTAATTGGGAATTTTAAAAAAAAAATGCAAGCTTGATTTGGTTGAAATTGAAAAGAATTGAAAAAGAAGAAGAGAGAAATAAGGCGTTGGAACAGCTACGCCCTAAATGGAGAATTGGAAAAATAAAAATATTTTTAATTTTTTAAAATTTTGAAGGTTTGAATTTTTTTTTAAAAAGGAGGTGGGAGCGGCATCTCCCACGCAATTCCAAGAAGTGAAAAAGGAGATAAACAAACGGGGTTAACGGAGGAAAAATGGGATGTGAGACGCCTAGCGCCTTACCCTTTGGTACATTTGCTGTGGGAATTACCTATTTGGTGTTTTTCACTAAAATTTTTACCTAGTTGCTCGAACTCCACTGATCCCTGCTCAAGATAAATAACTTAATTTTCAACCAAGTGTATCATTTAGACTTCTTGTAGCATGAGTTTCAGAATATAATATTATATCAATTTTAATAAATATAAAAAAATATCTAATTTGCTGCAGAGACCACGAATTTATATGTCCTGTACCACATATAAATTTGCCCTATTCAAAATCAGTTCAAATATCCACCAAATGACTTCGAACATTGTAGATAACTTTCTAGACTATTTTCAAAAGTCTAAGTAACACTTATTCCAAATTTCTCAAAATTAAATTTAAAATTCAAATTCCCTTCTCAACCTTTTTAATACAATCCAACACTTTAATATAATTTGACATTGTAAATACAATAACAAATTGAGTTTATTAACTATCAATTAAGATGCAATTGGATTGAAAAAAGAGAAATAGAGGAAGTAATATAACTTTTAGATTATATATAATATGAGTCAATTCTTACGAGGATCGAAAAATATAATTCTTTTTAATAATAAATTTGAGTTGAATAACTATGCATATGGGTAAACGTTTGGGCGATTTAGATTGGATATGAAAAATTAGATTCAAATATTAGTTTTCAAATTCAAGAAATTAAGATTCAGTCCAAATAAATTTGAAGTGAATTAATTTTCTTAAGTTCGTTGGCAGATTAATTGATTTTGTTATTTCAAATTTTTGATTTCGAGTCTAGAAATTGAGTCTCTTCTTTATACAAAAAACATTCCAAGCAAATTATTTTAATAATTTCTCATTCTGAACATAATTATCTAGATAAAAAGTTCCTTCGAAAAGAAAGCCATTGTCAAGTAACTTCTTAATCTAAATAAAGTAAAATCATGTATGGATGGATCATACTACTAATATTCCATATTCAACTCAACCACTACTCTATCCATATAAATTTTATGCGAGTCAAACAAATATGCTACTTAAGGATTCAGTGTCACAACTCTTCAAATGACAACAAAAATAATATCAGATACATCTCAATTTGTACTATACATAAGTCGATTGGATATATTGACCGATTTAGTAACATAATAAACTAAATATTAAGAATATGGAATAATGCTCCAACTTCGAGAAAAAAATATAATGTATAAAAATTTTAAAAGTTTTAAATATTCAAAAATTAAAAAAATTTAAATTTTGGCCAAACTATACCCGACTCTTTCCAATTTTCCAAGCCCAACTAAAAGTACACGGGCTTGACAAAAGTCAAGGCCCGTCATTTAAAAATCAACTCCCACATCATCTCACCCACCTTACTATTTTGATTCCTCTTCATTACATACATTACAGATACAGAATCCTCTTTCTACGGTAAGCAAAGTAAAAATGGGGGATCATATAGGAAGAGGAGAAGAATTCGTGAAGAAAGCTGAGAAAAAGCTCAGCGGTTGGGGACTTTTCGGCTCTTAAATAATGATGACGCTGCAGATTTGTTCGATAAAGCTGCTAATTGCTTCAAACTCGCTAAATCATGTGAGTTTTACCAACACAATTGTTGTAATCAACTTCAGTACTGTTCTACTGATTAACTGTGATTTCTTTTTTTAGGATTTATTTTTTAATCGATTGCTGGTGTTATTATTATTTTTTTTTAATTTGCTAATTCGAGCTGATTAAGAATGCTTGTTTTAGAATTTATGAAGATTATGATATTCTGATATTTTCTTAATAAATTGCTATTTTAATGCAGATAATGGGTAATTTTCTTAGTAATTCTTTTTATAAGATTCTTTCTGTACTTCTATAGTGAATCGATTGCTAGGATTTTCACTCTGATTTTTGTTTTAGGATTTCATTGTTATTTTTATCCATTACTGAATATGTTGTTGGTCGATTGACACTTTGACAGTAGAGATTGTTTTGGAAAAAATGTCTGTTGTTTAATTGAACTTGATCCAGAATGCTTATGTTTGTATTTGTGAAGATTGCAACACTCAGAATGCTTAGTATCGTTCCATCAGAGTTCAGTCACATGCAATAGAGTATGAGTATAGCCACTAAAAGGAAGTATTTTGTTGCAATTTTTTTAATTAGGGAATAATGGCAGTTATATTACTTTCAATCTTCTGATGACTGGAAGTTGTTCATTTATGGATAATAATCTAGTGTCATACTTCCGACATGTCCAACGTGCTACTACCATTCACTGAGTCAACTATTACTTGTGAGTTAATGCACAGGTAGTTTGATGTTTGCACTATCACCCGATTTATCTGTGTGCTTTGTGGAAGTCAGTGAATTGACAGGATATTCTCCATAAGGTTCTTGTATAAGATGGACATCCATTTGTTTGATAGTGGAAAAAACTGAAAGAATATGATGTAGCAAGGTCTCAGATTTTTGTAGTAGCCTTAGTTTTAGGTAACTCCTAAGTTGTTTTTTCGATAGTAGAATTGAACAGGTTTAAATGGGGAAAAATGGATATAGAGGATCATATAGGTAACCCAACTCTATAGTAGTAGTAGTAGTAGTTGTTGTTGTTGTTGTAGTGGATCTACCAGAGAAGGCCTACTGTTTCTTAAAGTAGATCATTTATATGTTATGACAAAAAACTGCATATTAATCTGGGAACATTGGTCTTTCAGGGGATCGAGCTGGAGCAGTATATGTCAAATTAGCGAGTTGTCATTTGAAGGTAGGTTTTTTATCCTCTCGAATGACTTGTCTATATCTGATGCCTTCCCCTTTCATTTTTCGTACTAACTTAAATTCTTGAACTATTTCTTCTTATCTTATCAGTTGGATAGCAAACATGAGGCTGCTAGTGCTTACGCTAATGTTGCCTATTGCTACAAGAAGACAAATATGAGAGGTTGTCTGTTGTCTTCTTTGTGCTTCTGCTCAATTCTTTTATGTTGGGTGAATGTCTTATGTGCTCCAAAATAATATGGTATTGACATCCTTGGTTGCTATGTCCATTGTGCAATTAGATTGAAGCTCTTTTAGATTTCTTTTCAGAGGAACTTCCTTTAAAAGATATGTTGTACAATTTAGTATGAACAAAGTTTACTTGTCCCAGAATTATGGTCTATGAGTGGTTGTTCATATTGTAGTTGGTTGTACTGCTTTCCTATTTCTATATAGTTTCTCTATTACCCTTTTGTATATCCTTTCTATGACACTAAGGTATTATGATAGTAGTAATTTAAATGTTTTATATTGTATTAATAAATATAGAAGCAAAATTTTAGCCCATATCGGTTGATCACTTGTGTGGTCATATTGGATGTAATCATCATGTCGACCTCATTTTTTCATTGATCAGATTTCACTTTTCTGGAAAAAAAGATGTACTATGTAATTTTGCAGAGGCAATATCATGTCTAGAGCAGGCAGTACACATGTTTCTGGACATTGGGAGGCTAAATATGTCTGCAAGATATTACAAGGCAGTTATTGGAGTATTTCTTGACAGGGTGGTTGCATTTGAAAGATACATAATAAATCTGTTGTTTCCAGGAAATTGGTGAATTGTATGAACAAGAAGAAAATTTGAAGCAGGCTATCATTTACTATGAGAAAGCTACGATCTTTTCAGAGTGAGGATGTAAATAAATATCTGCAAATCAGTGCAAGCTGAAAATTGCTCACCTTCTGCTCAAGTAGAAGAGTAAGACTCTTTTGTCTTGAAGTAGTAATACAGTTTTTCTAAAGAAGAATAGTTGTGTCTGGCAATTGAAAATTCATTGTGAGCATGGGAATGTTGACACAGTTTTGAAGACGAAGGCAACTGGTTAAAAAATGGACCTAAAAACTGCAAGAGAAGTTCCTTTGAGAACAATTTCTGCTTAATCTGGGAAATCTCAATTTGATGCTAAGTTTCCGTGTTTATCTTGTGTATTTTGTGTGGAAGTATTGAATTCTATCCTAGTGTCTTGAAGTACTGATGCAATAAATCTTATATATGGGTTGAAAAAAAGGAAAAGATAGAGGAGTCAAAACTAGTTATTAGGAAAAGAAATCAATTCCAAACTAAGTATAGAAATGTGTATTAAATGCCATTTTAAAAGGGCCGAGAATTTATAGGTTATAATAAATGTTAATAAGCTAATGTTTAACTTCTAACTGCTCCATATGTATGGAATGTAACTGAAGTTTTGCATTGTAACAGAAAAATTTACCATTCAGTATTTGTTACCTAGATATCAAAAAGAGCAATTGAGATCTTTGGTAGGAGATAGCGCGGAACTCCATCAACAACAACTTGTTGAAGTATGGAGTTAGAGGGCATCTTCTGAATGCTGGTATTTGCCAACTTTGTAAAGGTGATGTTGTTGCAATTAACAATGCATTGGAGCGATATCAGGTAGAGTGTTCTTCTTGCTTAGCAAGCCTCTAAGATTTCAATGGGCTACGATATATTTAAGTAAATAATGCATCCTAACTTGCAGGAACTGGATCCAACATTTTCAGGGACACGCGAGTGCAAGTTGCTAGTGGTATGCCGTAGCTTGTATTAACTTCGAAGCATGCGAAGTTCTTTCATCTTGATCCCTTCTCCATCTCTTTAACAAGTTTTCCTGCCTTATCGGTGGATATAGCAAGTACATACCGTATTTCCAAGTGTAAATTGTTAAGAATTATCCAAAATATAACAGTCAACTTAATGTGGTTGATTTGAAAACTTAAATCAGACAGGGGAATGTATATATGCGAGGAATCAATTACCAGGAATAGAATGGAGTTTCATCCATGGGGATTTCGACTTTGTGTTTGACCTTCTGTTACTCCTTTTTTGAAACATAAAATTTACACATCTATTTATTAGTCAAGTCTGGACTCTGGGTAAGGGTAAACTGTTGTGATTGATGAAAGTGCAGATCTTAACAACAGATTGGTATATGGGGTTTTGTGGAAAAATAGGAGAAATGTCGATGCAGTATTATTTAATTAAAGAAAACTTTCAAGATAGATAATCAAAGTCGGAGGAAATTGACCGCAGAAATGATTGCCTTGGGATATAAGCACAATGCTTGTGAACCAACATAGCTACTAATCTGATGAACCATCAATTTGAGGTCCTTGTATGTGAGTGCCAGAGTATCTGTATTCTTTTGCTTGATAGCATAGTTATTTCTTTCAGGATCATTATGTGCTTCAAATATGATAATTTAGAATTGATGTGCGAGAGTGCTTTTGCAATGACAGGATTTGGAAGCTGCTATTGACGAAGAAGATGTTGCAAAGTTTACTGGTTGTCTCAAGGAATATGATAGCATGACCAAGCTGGTAAATTTTAAGTTTTTCCACTTCTTCTGCCCACAAAAGAAATAGAAACTCTGAGATGTTACCATCTGCTGATAATTGTATATTTTGGGTTTCTTCTTTCTGGTTTTGGCTTACGGGTATTCCTATCTACTAACTCCTCAGTAATATTTCTTGAACATCACCATCAATCCTTGCTCTACATAGCAGAAAAGTTGCTCAAGAGTTTTTTCTTTTCTCTAGCATTTTATGAGGTTGTTGTGAACTCCATTTGTGCTCCACTATGTGATATCGCAGTCCAGATTTTATAAACCACATAGAAGTAGTTGCATTTCAGGATTGATTGATGTTGCAGTTAAATCTTTTCAGGCATTGTGTAAATATATTGGCATTGAAACTTAACTGCATAATTGTACATATAGATGTTATATGTAGTAAATGTATTACAACCTTTGGCAGTTCATTTTATTTACTTCTACTCACAGTGTCAGTCCCAAGCGACTAAATAAAAGAAGTGAATCCTTCCGTTTCTCTGGATATTTCAGAATGTGTAATTTAAAGTTTGTTTTCATAATTCAGTTATCCATGTAAAATGGGAAATTGAAATGGTTGGCTCAATCAACCTAAACACATTTGGCTATTCTTTTTTCTCCCCATTGTTCATCGCAATAGTTATGCCTTTTCTGTTGTTTTTTTTTTCACTTAACAGGATGAATGGAGGACAACACTTCTTCTGAGAGTGAAGGAAGCGTTGAAGGCGAAGGAGCTAGAGGAAGATGATCTTACTTAAATTGTTCGTCTGAAACTGGCTAAATTGCATTGTTTATGATGCCACTATTTTCTACTTGGTGATTGTTTTCTTATCATGCTACTTAAAGTGTTGGCATTTCGTCCTGTACTGATTGAGTTTGATTTCCAAATTGAGTTCGACTACCAACTAAATTTTAGCCTGGTAGTTAGTAATGATGGTTTTACACATGAGAGTTCTTTATTGAATTCCTCTATAGCAAGAGTTGTCTTATGTTGATGGAGTTTGATTACCAAATTCCGAGGCAAATCAAATTGCAGTAGTATTGTTACTTGATACTTTGTTGGTGGGTGGTGGTAGATATCCGTGGAATGCACTGAGATGCGTGCAAGCATTCCGAACACCATCATTATAAAAACACACGCACACGCACACACATGTATATTCCTCTGCCCATTTTAATTGCTAGAATAAGAAGTGCATTATTTGATAAGAAAAAATATTAGGGATGATAATTTGACTAATATAACTCTATTAATTTTTTTAGAAACATGGGCAATAATAATTTTTTTCTACATTTTAGAATGACTTAAGTACTAATGGTAGAATTGAAAAAATATGGACAATTATATCTTAAATTTTGACAGGCATTTTGAAACACTTATTTTTAGTTATTTTAGCAATTAAAATGGAACGGAGGGTATATTGTTAATGACAAAAGAGATTCCAGAATGTAAGGAGTTAAGTGGGGAATAAAGCTTTATAGTACTTGTGAAAGGAAAAAGAAAACACGCACTCTACAAAACAATGTGGACGCCCCATTATACATGTCCTTCATGCTCCTACAGTCCTACTATAAGCCATCGGTATATCTTTAGGCATCTTCACAGGACTTCCCTATGAGACTTTGTGGTAGGCCTTTTTTAGGTCAATGAACATATGTAAGCCCCTCTTTTTTTATATTTACATTTATCTACTAGTTTCACAAGATAAATAACTTTTGTAGTTGAATATCTTGACATGAATTTAAACTAGCTTGGAAATGGATACACTTCTTCACCCTCGTCTCCGCCGCCTTCCCAAATTTTCGTAGTGTAGTTAACAGTTTAATACCTCATAATTGTTGTAGTTTTGAATATCACTTTGTTCTTTGTACAATAAAATCATTGTATTCTACTTTTGTTTTCGGGTATTTTAGCCATCTTAAAATGACATTAAACAATCCCATCAACCACTTCATATTTGCCTCTATCTGTGCCTCTTTCAAACTCCACTGTAATCTCATCCGTCCGGCCGCTCTTCCCATGCTCATCCTCGCGAATATCACCCTTAACCTTCTCAATCTTAATTAGAGGTGACAAACTGAATAATGAGACTGGCAATCCTGCCCAACTTGCTCAAGTTTGACTAATAATCGACTCGCTCATTTATTAGCTTCAACACATTTCCTTGCAAAATTTCAACTCATTTCAATTCATCAAAGTTTTGACCGATATCTAACCCGAATTGATTAATGAGGAAATCTGTCAAATATTTTCAAAAAGATATTTTATTTTATTTAACATGTTATATTTAGTCATAATAAAAATATTAATTTATAAGTTATCAAAAAAATTATAAAAGAACAAATAAAACAACTAAAACTAATTAGAGTTGAGCGGTTGGGTTATGACCCACATTTTAGCCCATTTTTACTAAGTAACTTTTGGGTAGGTCAATAATCCTCCCATTTTGACCTACCCAAATCTGTACCAATGCGCCTATTTGCCACCTATAACCTTACTACACCCACAGTACCCAAAATCCCGACATCTATCTGAATGCTCCAAATCATCCAATAAATGTTCCCCGTCCCTTCTTCGTTCAAGAGTTTATGAAAGTAATGCTTGGCCATCTTTATCTAATGAGTGCCACTTCCACTAGCACTTTGCCTTCTTCATCTTTGATGCACTTCACTTGATCTAGGTCACGAGTCTTCCTCTCTCCCACTCTGGGAGAACCTGTACAACTTCTTATCTATGCCTTGTCCGTAGCCTGGACATACAAGCGTTTGAAAACTATCGTTTATATTGCCATAACCGCTAACTTCACCTCCTTCTTCTTTATCTCCTTATACCTTTTCTTATTCATGTGCTTTCCTCCTTGGTTCCTCTCCACCAACTTCGAATAAGCAATCTTCTTTTTCTTCAACAGCTTTCTCCCTTAAGACTACTCTATTCCACTATCATTCCTCTTGATGACCACTAAAATTACCTCATATCCCTACCTACTTATTTTTTAATACAACCCAATTGTCCTATCTCACATGTTGCTGCATCCCCCGCTAACCCCCACCTCCCCCGCCCTGCATCTAGGCTTCCATTGCTATCAACCTCTCCCAAACGTGTTCGGGCAGGGGTCAAGCCACCCCATTTGATTCTCGGTCGGTCATACAAAGTCCTCTCTTTCTCCTCCCTCTTAATCTCCAAGTCCATCACCAAAAATTTATATTAGGTAGTAAGATCTTTACTCGAGATAACTTTGCAGTCCTTACAAAGGCCTCTATTATCCTGCTTAAGGAGTAAGTAATCTATCTGAGATTTTTTATGGCACTCTGAAAGATAACCAAGGTTCCTCCCTTCGGAAAGCACGAATTAGCTATTGCCAACTCGAAAACTTTAGAAAATCATAGAGCAAAGCTCTCCTCCATTTCTAACCCTAAAATCAAAGTTTTCATGCACACCATCAAAACGGCTAGGTGATGCCCTGATGTGACCATTGAAATCTTCGCCAATAAATAATTTTTGGGGAGGTGGTGTTCCTCACCATCTCGTTCAAGTCCTCTCGTAAATGCTTCTAAACCTCCTCATTGAAGCCCACTTCCGGCGCGTAAGCACTAATAATGTTCAAAGTAAGCCTCCAAATAACTAGCTGAACAAGTATCAACAAGTCATTGATCCTCCTAACCCTACCACTGCTTCCTCCTTTAGGTCCCCCCATCTACCAAGTTGCCTACTCTATTCCTATACCCCAACCTCTTGAGTACTCTTTACTTAAATCCACCATACTCCGTGACTTAGTACCTAACCATTTGATCTCCTCGGACACAAGCTATGTTAATTCCTTTTTTCTTTTGAGAATTTTCACTAGCTCTAATGAACTTACCCATCAACGTCCCTATTTTCCAAGACCCTATACTTACCCTAGAAGCCCCCTTAACCCACTTACCACTCCTGCCCATTTGAAGACATAACCCAGTCTAACATCGTTCACCAGAGCCACTGAAAAAGATGTAAACTAAACAAGAATTAACTAACGAAAATTAGCGAGGAGCATGAACTAATCACAAAGGCACTAAAGAAAAATCTGAACTAGTAAGAAAAAAAATATAGTGCAACAAACAAGCATGCAAGTACGAGTATTAACAACACAACTAGCAAGCAAGCAATCACGAATATAAAGAAAGTCTAACAATTTGTGTGGGATTAACTGAACCCCAATATAAGAAAAAATGCATAACCAAAATGCTTCAATTTGCCTAATATAATAATAAAGTCGAGAATACAACATCCAATGATAGATAACAAGCAAGAATAGTAAATGATAAAATACCAGTGCCAAAATTATAGAGCAAGAATGATAAACCTAGAGTGTAATCGAGGCGTTTATAAAGTATTAGTGCGGTGGGGAAGAAATGGAGGCAAGACTAGTATTTGGAGCCTTATGTGATAAAAGTAACTTCTACGGATGGGTGATTGTATGAGGCGAAGTGTCTGACCAATTAAATTTTTTATTATTTATGTTGGTGAATATAACATATATTAAAGTTGAAAATAAAATTTTAAAAAATGAATAAATAAATATCTGCTGAAGCGGATAACTCGCTCTTTAATGAGATTCAAGTCCACTGTGGTGTAATTTTCACCTATCCAATTATAATACTCTTGACCTGTCCACTCTAGGATACAACAGCCCAACAACGTCGTATGATTTAAACAACTCCGGATTAGTTGAAGAGTTCAAAACTCCACCAAAAGAATACGTTACTTCAATATGTTATTCTCTTTGTATAGTGAAACTAGTTGAAGACTTAGAATATTTTTTTTAATCTCAACTCTTCGCTACTACCAAAATATACTACAACATGTTTCACACTTCTCATCTTTCTCTAGTTCATAACACAAGGAACAAAGCATCCTTCATATAAGTGTATTTCTTCCATCCACAAATGCCAAATTGGTGTATAATAACTTGAGGTTTAGTGGGGAAATTCAGGATATAATGGAAAATATGCTATTGTGGTTACATGAGTTACAAGGAATAATGACATCATTTTCTCCAATTTTATTTCCACTATTTATCATGCACTTAATATTATATTTTTTATATTAAAATGCATTAACATGACTGTATGGATCTATGTACATTTCAAGTTGGAGCTTTATATATATATATATATATAAGAATTGTATATAACATAAAGTATGCCACCCAAAGTAATAAATAGTTGTATGGTGCCAATGGCGAAATGTCAAGTTTTCTCATCTAAGGTTGTGAGTTTGAGTCTCTGCTTTGACATATTTAAGCCAGAGCCTTTATTGCTTTAAAAAATATTGCAATTCATTAGGATTAAACTCAAGACTCGCCTTCTAAAAATATTGCAGTTCATTAGATTAAACTCAAGACCTCGCCTAAAAAACTCAAACATACCAATGAGCCATGGCTCTTAATTCCTATTGATTTAGCTAATGTTTTAGATATTTATCCTTATCCTATATAAATATTGAAACTACGCTAATGCTCAAAGGGCGGCACCGAACTTTAAAAATTCTAGATCCGCCTCCGAACACTATCAATTCTGAAGATGCGAGTTGCAGAAATGAGAATGTTGAGATAGATGTATATGCATACTAGGAGTGATAAAAGAATGATATTCAAGATACATAAGTTATCTCTACTGATAATAACTGGGGTTGAAGTATACAGATAGTTTGGACATGTGAAGAGGAAGTGAAGATGTCCCAATGAGGAAGTGTTAGAGGTTGATTATAGTGAGTTCAAGGAGAGACAAAGGTAAACCGAAGAAGTATTTGAGAGAGATGATTAGACTAGATATAACACAACTTCAACTTATAGAGGACATGACCTTATAAGATAATAGGGTATTGAGTTGCAAATTAGGATAGAAAATTAGGAAGGTAATTGAGCGTTGTCTTACTCCTTTTTTGGAGGGGATACAATCCTGGGTTGTATTCTAGTGCATCGTATCTGTCATAGTATTAGCCGTATCCATGTAGTTTCTTGCTTTTATTATCTGTTACCATATGTTGTTTATTATATTTAGGTGATCAAGCACTATTTTGTGTCTTTGCATGTATGCTGGCACGCTTTCCTATTAGTTGCCAAGTTTTCTGCTCTGTCATTTTTTTATTTCATTACAACATCGGTTTGCTTTACTTTACTTGAGCCGAGGGTCTTTTGTAAACAGGCTCTCTATCTCCATAAGATAGGTATAAATATACATACACTCTACCTTCTCCAAACTCCCGATTTTTGGGATTTCACTCGATATGTTATTAGAGTTATAGTTATTGTTGTGTGGGTTAATACATGATGAAGCTTATAAAAAAAGGCAGTTCAATGCACAAAATATTTTGGTCATAGCCATAGGGTTCGAAGAAAGACTATACCCAAGAGAATAGTGTAGGATATATATTAATGATTAGTTTTGTTGTTCTAATCCCTGACCGATAACATAAAGATATTTTTTACTATTGTCTCGAGGCTCGCATTCATCATGTGTCAAGATTGACCCCAAAAGGCAAAAAAAATGGTGTGGTTTGGTATGGAGTTTTCTAATTTTTTATATTTGACTGGTTAAAATTTTTGAGAAATATTTTCTCTAAAAAAATAAGTTTCTTAGAAATAAGATAAAAAAATTTCCCATAGACAAAATAAGTTATACAAGTAATTTTGAAGTTGACATAATCTTGCTGATGGTGACTTTCTGCGGCAATGGCCACTCGACATCAGGGCAGCCTCCGACTGAGTCTGCCCTACATCACACCATTCAAAATCTCCAATTAGACTATGCATCAAAACTTTGTCCACCCACACGCTACTATAAAATCCGTTCCACTAAACCGCTTGTTATCTTCATGAAGAACTCGTGAAAGGCTGGGAAGAGGAATAAAAGACCCAAATGATTTTTAAGGAGAATTTGCAATATGCAGTAATTGGTAAATTTTCATGGATGGCCGGATATTCAAGATTTGAGGAAAATAATTCCAAAATAAAGGTGAATTGAAAGTGGGAGAATGCAACATAGGTTTGTTGAGTAATAGACATGTTCTTATACGGGCATCTACTATGGAGGATTATGTAAATCTACTTTCAAAACCTACTTTTTTATTTGACCCACAGACAGTGGAAGTATCCAATGCGTACCCTAAAGTGGGAGCCATTATTTGATCCGGAAGAAGAGACTATAACAAAGAATTGCATGGATTTCTTTCCCTGACATCGAATTTCTTTATGGAAAGAGGTTGTATTTTCAACGGGCTGCTAATATTGGAAAGCCTCTGCAAGTGGATATGGCAAATTACCAAACCAGACCGAGCTGTGCAAGGGTGAAGTAGAAGTTGATCTTTGGATGATTTACAAAAGAATCAATATTGGAATCAGAAGGCAATCCGCAGTTAGCAGTAAAAGGGATCCAATGCAAACATAATCACGCCCCAAAATAATCGCGGTTAACTATAGAATACAGGTCATTGTGAGCGTGGAGTGTTATGTATTGGCATCCCCGACTTACATCCTAAGAAGAAGTAGACTGAGCAACAAATAATTTCAGGGTCAAATTAGTAAGGGACAATGGAGAGAAGAAGAATCAAAACACGATAGTAGTTGTGATAAACCTCCTTCTAAGGAGGAAGAAGTATTGCAAACACAAGTCAACAAAAATATGGGAGAGTCAGCAAAGAAAAAGAAGGTGTGGAATCAGAAACAAGCTCCAATGAACAATGTTAATTAATTTGAAGTTTTACAAGACCAGGAAGAGGAACAAAGAGAAGTTAATCATTTTCCCAAATCAATGAAGTTGGGAACAATAAAATGGTCAAGGGACATAAAACACCAAAGGCCGAGAATACATTGCATATTTCGTAGACAAAGATCACAAGGTTTAGTTACTGCACAGAGAATTTTGGTGAATAATGAAATAAATGAAGATAATGCTTTGGTGGTATGGAGACCAGGATTAGAGGAAGAGATACATAAAGAGCAATGGATTCAATTAATAATAAAGGGAGAAGACAAAAAAGGTTCCCCGAAATATAAGATCGTATAGTCACAGTGAAACATTTACAAGATCACATGGAGGATGATGATATGCAGATAAATATCCATAATATGGGTCGAGATGGTGATCTATCTCCAAGAAAATTAGAAGAAATGAAAATAGAACCAAAAAGGGAAAAATGGCCAATCAGTCATTCCATTGTAGGTGCAAACAAGGAGTAGTAAGGATAGACAACAATTAGTGATCAATGATTGAAAACTATTGTTTTGGAACATCTGATCTATTAATACTCAAATTCATTTGAGAGATTAATGAAACTCGAATAGAAGGAATCACTACTCATTCATAGCTTTAATGGAATCTTTCAAGGTCCGTAACTTGATCAATTTAAAAGTAGATTGGGTTTTTAACATGGTATTGTAAATTTCTCTTCAAAATTTGGGTGTTTTGGAAAGATGATTGGGAAGGTCAGGGATCCTCTAATGGACACAACCCAACAAATAACTATAGCCTTTACTGGTTATAACAGAAATTTCAAGGTGACATTAGTTTACAGATGTAGTGGCTTCGTGGAGAGACTAGAGCTCGGGGGATAACTGGAGGAGTTAGTCAAGCACATTCAAGAGCCATGGATTGTAGGAGGAGATTTTAATGTTATTCTAAAAGAAGAGGAGAACAAGGTGGGAGTACCATGCACAAAGTAGTGCTCATAAATCTGACTCCACGCTTTAGTAATGTTCTGACAGCCGAAACCATTATGAAAGTTACATGGTATCGTAGATATAAGACTGCAGCCAAAAGGTTAGATAGTGGTAGTTAATCAGGAAATGCTAGACATATTACCTTCAAGTGAAGTGTATAATTTAATCAGGCAAGGGTCAGATTATGCACTTTTACATGCAATATGTAATACCGCAGGGATCACTCTTTAAACCTTTCAAATTTCTGAATTTTTGGACAAGACATAAAGAATTCAAAGAAGTTGTTAAGGAGAATTGAAAAGCTAATTTTGTTGGGAATCTGTTTATGGAATTTAAGGCGAAGCTTAATATAAAGGAGCACTGAGGCAGTGGAATAAACAAGCTTTTGGTAACATTTTTCAATAAATTGCAACTTCTTTGAAGATAGTACCAAGGTGAAAGAATCCATAGTTTGAAATGCAACTTTCACCAAGGAACATGATGGAATTATGTAAAGCAGAGGTTGATTTGAAGAAACTAAGACACTTGGAAGAAGATTTTTGGAAACAAAAGGCAGGTATGAGATGGTTTTCTCTAATGACGTAAATACAAAATTCTTTCATTCCTATGTAAAGGGAAGGAGGAAAACTCCATATTAGTGAAATTGTGTAGAAGATGGTGTGAAGTTACAATTAACAGATGATATTAGTGCCACAACTATTAATTTTTCTCAGATCAACCACCGAGGAAGGAGGTGGGGGTAATTTTCAGATGCTTGATAACATTCCTTCTTTAATTTCTCAAGAGCAAAATGAAGAGATGACAAAATTGCCTAATGAAGAAGTGGTAAGGGAAGACAATAATTTTTTGAAAATGAATGGAGATAGTACAAGTGGTCCATGGTTTCTCTAGGACTTCTTTCAGATAATGTTGGATATTGTAAAAGAAGATGTAACAAGGATGGTCAAGGCTTTTTGTGGCTATGATATTTCAAGATATATCACTCATACTAATTTGGTCCTCATTCCAAAGAAAGAGAAAGTGACAACTTCCTCAGATCTAAGACCTATTGGTTTGAGTTCTTTTGCTAATAAGATAATCTCGAGGGTGTTACATGATAGGATGACCACTTGTCCGCCTTTTTATAATTTCTAGGAACCAAAGTGGTTTCATTAAAAGGCAGAAGCATCTCAGAGAATGTTCTATTAGCACATGAGATCATCAGGGACACTAATTAAGAAAACAGACAATGTGATAGTGAAATTGATATGACTCAAACTTATGATAGAGTTTCTTGGATTTTTCACTAAGGTGCTTAGAAAATTTGATTTTTTTTTGAAACGCTATTGACATGGTTTGGAGATTAATATCAAGCAATTGGTATTCTGTGTTAATTAATGGTCAATCATATGACTTCTTCAAGTCTTCAAGGGTTAAGTAGGGGTGATCCTATATATCCATTATTATTCATAATTGTTGCCGAGGTGCTTTCAAGAGGATTGAATAAACTAAATGGGGATACATGAATTTAGAGGATTTGGAATGCCCAAATGGAGTACAACAATTAATCATCTAGCATATGATGGCCGATACAATTCCTCTTTGCTCGTGGACAGAAAAATAAGTGAAGAAAAGTCATTTTGTGCTTGCAAAAGTTACATAATGTCATGTCAAAGAATTAATAGAAGTAAGAGTTTCTTTATATCTATGAGAAACCCAAGGGTAGCTGGAAATAAATCTGAAGAGCGGCCACTGACCACTTGGGGTACTTTCACATAACAAATATTATAAAGAAACATCCTACTATAGTTAATAGTAGAGGGGCTTCCCATGTACGGGAGAAGATGATGGAGGTCAGAGATAAGGTGGAGCATGAGATTTGGTGGCAACTGAAATCAGAAACTGCAACCTTTTGGTTTGATAACTAGATACAACATGGGGCATTATGTTTCACTGAGGTGGAAAACAATGTAGAAGAAAGGGAAGTAGAGATGAAAGAGTTCATTCAAGGAGAAGGTTGGAATAAAGAAAAATTAGAGTTGTGGTGTCCTCCAAGAAATGTTGAATCATATAGTGGATTTCATTAATCCACCTCTATGTGAGGAGTCTGATAAAGTCTGGTGGATGGGCAATTCAAAGGGGTCTCTTCCAGTCCAATTGCTTTTTCTACCATTGGAGGAGAAAGAGGGAGGAATTGGGATGGATTTCTAATTTGTGGATAAAAAGGGTCAGCCTTTTTAAAATATGTTTCTTACTGTGGAGAATATTGAGGGGGAGGATTTCCATTGATTACAACCTGAAGAGAATGAGGTTGAATGTTGTGTCAAGATGTCATTGCTGTGACTTCAATCACAAGCGTGAGACAAAGGGCTCATTTATTCCCAACATCTCCCATAGCTAATAACCTTTTGAAATTTTTTGCTACATGTGCAGGTTTGAACATTGATGGAAGAAATCTAATGCAAGTCATTAATATGTGGTGGAATGCACTGGATCTAGAAGCAACAATTAATTCTCAAAGCTATGTCAAGCATCATCATGGAATTATGGGAAGAAAAGGAATTCTCAAGAAGGTATAAAAATATGTGAGCTTTTATAGGATGACTAAACTATGTCAGCAAACAACATTTCAGATGATAAAACTTAATTATCCATGGACTGTAGTTCCTGAAAATTGGGTGATATGCTTTATCTTCAACTCTACAAACCAAAGCTCTATGGTAGAATTGTAAGATGGGAATTTCCACCAGACAAGTGGCAAATGCAACACTGATGGTGCTTGCAAGGGCAACCTGTGGGATAGTTCTTATGGTTTCTGTATAAGGAACTCAGAGGGTGATCTAATTTATGCTGAAGCCATGGCTTTTGGAGTAGCAACAAATATGCAAGCAAAGGTGATGGCTATTTGGTGTGCTTTAAAATATCACATCCCTCTAAGATATAACATTGTACTAGACTCATTCACTCTACTTAAAAACATGTTATCAAAAGAGTGGACAATTCTATGGGAAGGCAGATAAGATGGATGAAATTCTATACATGCTGAAGCGGACAAATGTTGAAATCAAACACACTTTCAGGGAAGCTAATCAATTAGCAGACTCTTTGGCAAATTATGCGATGGAACACAGTGGGAAACATCTATTTACAAATTTTGCCCTACTTCCTACAACATGCAAAAAGATTCTCAATACAGAGAAAAGTCAGATTCCATACTTGCGCATCAGAACAAGCAGTAAGGGTGTCATCATAAAAGATGCAAAAAGGAAATGAACAAGCACATTCACAACCAAAACAAGAAGTCACGTAGAAGGGCAGGCGTACATCAAGTCTTATAAACATATACAAAAATTTATATGACTTCTTCCTAGTGTATACTAGGGCAGCATTACAAAAAGATGTTCCTCCAGCAAAAGGGTAACTTGTCAGATTTAGTTGGGAGCTTTCATACCACCTAAGAAAGATCTTATTACCGAAGAAGATCGGGCAACTTGGTTTTCCTTCAAGACATCGGAAGAATCTTCATCGCTGAGTATGTGACCTGTACCGTAGATCCACCAGATTGAAACCGGAAATATGAAGAGGTTAGAGCAAGTTAGCAAAAAAGAAGAAGCTCGCAGACAAGGAATACCTCTTTGAGTTGGCCAAATCAGCTTCTGCAAAGGTGGACGATTTATCACCCATAGCTGAAGAAGAAGGAAATAGAGATTGAGAAAGTGAAGAGTCATTTTAGAAACCCTGGTTTCAGGTGGATTTGGTGAAAATATCCGATCTGAAGGACTGAATTTCATATAGGAAATTTTTATTGTCTTGGGCTTCTGGCCATTTGACTTGGGACATTGTGCTTGTACGCTGTTTTTATAAATACTACAATCTACCATATTTGCTTAAAAAAAAAAAAGTTATACAAGTGACATTTCAAATTGTGTCCTCCCTATCCTCCCACACACTCCATCTTCATCACTACCCGAGAGCTCCCATTCCCACGCACCCCCTCACACTCTATTAATATTTATTTAAATTAAATATAAATATTTAAAATAATACTTTTAGTTATTTAGAAAGCACATAAAATAAAATAGAAAAGAATCAACTCAAACGCACCCAAAAGAGGAAAATGGAAAAAACTTGCATGATATTTTACCTCTCTGTATTTTTTCATCTTTCCTGCCACATTGGCTTCTGCAAACCAAAGGCAGTGAACATTTTTGCGGGCTTGGTAGGATTTTCGTCCCTCCATTTTTGCTTCAGATTAAAATGATTATACGAATCTTTAAACCTCTCCTTTTTATTCACCATACCAAAATTCTTGGATTTTTCTTCAAATGTTGGGGTGATTCGACTCAGCCGGGCCAGCAGCAGCATCCATGGCGACAGCAGGGCAAGACACCCCAAAAGGGGAATTACCCGGTGGAGTCGATGAAAAATGTTATGCAGAAATACCCCTTCATTCACCAGGATTATGGGGTTTAGCCGATTCTCATGATTTCCTCAATTTCAATTTGCCGCGGCTTCTTCTCCACCACGCCATCATCTTCTGCTGACCCAATCTCTTCATTTGCGCTCAAACGCATCCGTCTTCCCCCGCCTTATCTCTGAGATTATGGTATTTCTTCCTTTCTGCACAAATATTTCATTACTATTTTATTGATAATGTGCAACATGTTATTTTGTTCATACCAAAAGATTATATTTTTTCTTGACACAAAAGGAAGAATCTAGTGTAGTGACAAAGGGGGTTTAAAAATTGCTTTAGGTTGCATGTTCAAATCCTAGAGGAAGAAAGTGTTTGCTTGTTAATTTTCTCTTAATTCATAGAGAAGAGCATAAAGAAAGGGAATTGTAATGTACCAAAAAAGGCATAGTGAATTTCATTTATGCTTGTATTAACTCCAGATATTGATGGGTATTGTCTTGTACCTACAGGCAGGTATCATACTGGGCCCAACAATGCTGGGAAAAATCCCGGACTTTACAGATACATTATTCCCACAACCAGGAGAAATTTTCATAGATTTAATGTCAAAAATTGGGTATATCTTCTTTATATTCCTAAGTGGGAGGGAAGATGGACCCGAAAGTGGTGTTGAGAAGTGGCTCGGAGGGCGTGGACAGTAGGATTACTTGCAGTCATTCTACCAGTTGCCTCTTTTGCAAGCTTGTATTTTGATTTTTTCACAAGATGCAAACCTGCATAGATACCGACAACCAGCCACCCAAAGTATTTTCTTGATACAGGGTTTGATTGCATTTCCTGTGGTTGCGTTCTTGTTGACCTGAAAATCATGAATTCTGAGCTTGGTCGTCTTGCTCTGGCATCAAGTTTGATCAGTGACCTATTTAGTAATCTGGGGTTGACTGTCTTCTCCACCCTTAGAATTGGATTCTTGGCAGAGATTACGACGGTCATCTCTGTACAGTCTTTTGTTCTACTTCTTGGCATAATCTTGCTTATTGTTGCTTACTGTGCGACCTCTTTCACTTTGGGTCAAAAGGACCCCAGAAGGCAGGCCTGTAAATCTGCTACATTATTTGGGCATCTGTCATACCGTTATGATAGCTGTGATTCTTGTGGATAATGCGGGGCTTAATTACCAATAATATGGTCCTTTATTCTAGGTCTTGTGATACCAGATGGTCTCACCTCTGGGGTCAACATTGGTAGACAAATTAGACACCTTAGTATCTGGTATGCTTGCACCTCTTCTGGTGACTTATTGTGGTATGAAAGTAAATCTGGTTGATCTGTATGATCTCATGTTCCTCAATTGGGTATGGGTTATGGTGTTCTTTTGTCTCACGGTGAAGTACACATCAGTTTTCCTTCCAGCATTGGCCTGCAAGGTGCCCCCAAAGATGTGCTGCGGCTCTCGCCTTTATCATGACCTCACAAGGTGTTATTCAGATGTCTTTTTACTTGAACAATGTTATTAATCAGGTATTTATTAATTATCCTTTCAATATCTAAATATTGCTGTGAATATGTTGGTATGTGATAGCAATGCTCCTTAGCGAAAAAGAAATCATCATTAGTCATTCCTAGAATGTGCTAATAACCTTTCTCAGCCAGACTTGTAATTCTGTTTTCTCTCTCCCTTTATTGAAGCATAGACATTTGATGGTGAAACCTTTCCATGCTAACTGCATCTGTATTACTCATAGCTGCACTATCGCATTTCTGTGTTGGGTCGCTCTATGATCATACAAGGATATATGCTGGTTATCAGAAAAGAGATATCCAACATGCTTCAAGCACTTCTGAGTTGCGCTTGCTTTCGTGTGCTCATCGATTTGATGATGTTGTAGCTGTCCGTAAGCTCTTAGATGCTTCTTTTCCATGTAAAGAAAGTCCTTTATCTGTGTATGCGCTGCACTTGGTGGAACTTGCTGGTCGAGCATCCCCAGTTCTAATTGATCATCAACTCGGCCAAAAGAATACTTGGCATCCTCGATCACAAAAGATTGTGGAAGTTTTTCAATCATCTGGAAATCAGTACCTGGGATCTGCTACTACTCATTTCTTCACCTCAATGTCACTGCCGAGGTTCATGCATCAGGACATTTGCTCACTTGCATTCGACAAGCTAGCATCCATGATCATACTCCCATTTCACAGGAAATGGAATCAACAGGGAAAGATTATCTTGGACAGCAGTAACTTGAGGACAATCAACAACAATGTATTGGACATGGCTCCTTGTTCTGTAGGTATCCTAATTGACCGTCAGAAAATAAAGCGTCTAGCAAGTCAATCCGGTGATGAGTCATCACCGTATCAAGTAGCAGTGGTTTTCATGGGAGGCAATGATGACCGGGAGGCATTGGCTTATGCTAAACGTATGTCAAGATCACCTGAAATTCAGTTGACCGTGGTTAGATTCGTGTCATGGGACATCGACGTACGTGGAAAACCAGTGGATGCTGTGCTTGATGCTGAGATGTTGAAGGAGGTAAGACTTGGTCAGCACCAGGATAATATTGTGTACAGAGAGGAAAGAGTTAAAGATGGTGCTGAAACAGCTTTGATCATACATGCTATGGAAGAAGCCTTTGATCTTATCATGGTCGGAAGGCGCCATCGCGATGATCTACAGCAACTATTAGGCCTTAATGAATGGAATGATTTACCAGAACTTGGACCAGTTGGTGACATGCTTGCTGCTGCAGAGATCAATAGACCAGTTTCAGTCTTGGTGGTGCAGCACCAAATTGTTAAGAGCAAATAGACCAAAAGAGATGACATATGTAAATGCCAAATTACTTGGTATAAATTTCATCACACAATTAAAGAAAGGCCATGTCTATATATGATATGAATTAACACACCCAACCTCTCGCCAACAATCAACCACATCTCTCAATCAACTGCTCTACTTATAATATGGCAACAGTACTGCTACTATTATGTTGTTGGGTCTGTCTTTTTTAAAGCCGAGGGTCTACTGGAAACAGCCTCTCTACCTTCCGAGGTAGTAGTAAGGTTTGCATACATTCTACCTCCTCACACCCCACTCCGGTAGGATTACACCGGGCGGTTGTTGTTGTTGTTGGGGGTAATAGTATTTTTGGTCTATCAATTATTGATAAATTCTGATCTTAGTCCTTTTGATATATGACTTTACACATTTAACCTTCAATTAATTAAAATGCGTGTTTTTGGTCTTTATATGTAAGAAGAATGTGATATTTTGACTATTTTAAAAATGATTATTACTCATAAATATGAATGAACAATACAAGTTTTAACAAAACACATGAACAATAAAAAGATGGAACCACTAATAATTTTGGTAAATTTGTGAAATTCACAAGCAAAAGATAAAACATGCAATAATCGCGATTAATTGAACGTTAAATGTATTTAGTCAAATATTACACAGATTAATATTAGTCTTACCCTTGTGAATAACAAAAAGAAACTCAGTTTTTATGATTTTACAAGAAAATGAAGAGATTAAGAGACATAATAATGAGGACAATAGAATAGGGTATAAATTTAAAAAGGATGCATAGGTTAAGGGTTTAAAATGAAAAAAACTCCATTTACAAAAAGTTAATCTCAAAAGGTTTGTGATATATAGGATTAATTTCACACATAGTCATTAGACTTGTCACAAATCTATTTTTTATTAAGACTAAAACTTTATCTCTTATATTAATAAGAGTGAACGGTGAAAACGCACGCAAAGTTTTTTATCCGAGTTATAAAGTGCCATTTTTCTATCTGAACTATCAACAAATGTTTATCAAAACATACCTCAACTATCAATTGCTCAATTTTTTCACTTGAAATATCACCATCATTCTAGGTAGGAAAAGGAAACAACAGATAGTTTAGGTATGTTTCCTGATAAACATTTGGTGATGGTTCGTGCAAGAAACTCACGCACTTAATAGTTCAGATACAAAACTCAAAAATCGTGATACTTTAGGTAAAGCCACTTTTTTACTCTATTAATAAAGTAACAAAACTATAGAACAATTGATAATTTAAGTGTATTTCAATAAAATGGTGAAAGTTCGATAGGAAAACTCTTCGCGCTGAATGATTTTCGGCTCAAGATCGTTTCTCATGGAAATCTTATATTCCAACTTCACATGATGTACTGTAATTGTCCACCAAGATCTAACAGGGAAGCAATTTTAAGAATTGATATATAATAATAAAGTGAAAATAGAGATTTTCAAACTTGATAACTAAAGAATTTTCTTTGATATTGTCAATTATTGGTATTACAAAGGAAGTCCAATATTTCACTTTGTAATCTCTCGTACCTCATATATCCTCCAAAATAAAAATTAAAAGACTTTATAATTAGGGATGGAAATTGACATTTGATTTGTAAATTGAGCCTTGACTGCCAATTCACAGGAATAACGTTATCAGCTTGGACTTGATATTTATTATGTGAAGTTAACCTAAGTGAAAATGGAGGTTTTTGTGTGTCTGGATAAATATTTGCAGACCATGTTGCTCCAAACATTTGTTGCATGGGAAGCCATTTATTTGATCCCGATGTGATTTTATCTCAAACCAAAGAAAGTTCACCATTTCCGTTTTCAGCTTCAATTGCAATCCGTTAAAGAAATTAGAGTTGATCCTTTATCAACCTTAAACATAATATTTTGCTTTTATAGTCGCACGCCACCCTGAAATAAAATTCCAAGAGGGAAGTTAACCAAAGAATAATACATGGGTCGATGAGCCTCGCTACCTAAAAATAAGTGATTTTAGAAAATAAGGAAGAAACTGTTTTTGAAAGCTAAAAAGTAACTTCTCCTCAAAAACACTTACTTGAAAACACTTTTGAGAAAAATTACACTTAAAAACACTTTTTTCAAGAGTTTGGCCAAACACTAATTGGTGGTCAAAAGTACTTTTAAAATTTTGTTGGCCAAACACAAACAGTTTCTTACTAAAAGAGCATTTCTAAAAATAAGCCGATTTTAAAAGTTTGGCCAAACAAATTATAAACCGACTCAAATTACCGACCGATGCGGTTGGTAATTTCTTTTTTAAAATCAAATCGAATTTGATCGGTTTTGTTGGGAAAGAAGAGCTTGAAGAGTATATAAAAACAAATGATTTAGTAGAGTAGAATAATATCTTATCGCTTAAGAATGCAGGTTCGATGGACAATGCATTTTTATAATTGTATAATTTAAAAACCAACCAAGTCGATTTCCTTAAAATCATTGGTGAATTAACTCACCTTTTATAGGAAACAATTCTTCCAAGTTTACGCAGTTGGTCAGCTTGGCCGTGATTTTGACATTGCTCCAAAGGCAGTTCCACTTAAACGTAAAGTGAACTGGATCATTACATGCTCCGGACACTCATCCGTAAGAGCTACTATTATTGGTCTTCCCGAGCATTCTTGATTTTGATTGCATAAAACCTTAAAAATAGTGACGGATTAAGAATTTAGACGTTCGTTGTTGATACTGAATTAATAAGAGAATGTACGAAGTTCTAATAGGCACACGTGCATATGTACCTGATAGCATGCACCACATCCTAAACCATGTTGAAACAAAACTTGATTTCCCGCGGGCGGTTATCATGGCGTTGCATTTTTGTTTTTGCTGCTACCATCTTCTCTAGCCCAATACAACTCTGATCATGAAAAGAATAATTATATCGATAAATGTTCATAAACAAAACGATATCATTAACCCTAATTTAAAAATAAAATGATTACTTACCTATTACACAACATGTTAAATTATACCATCATCATCGTGCAGAAATATTTTACGCTTAAATTCAAAATAAGAATAAACTTTTTTTACCACTGCCAGCTCCATTGGGATCTCCGCTACCGTTGCTAATTGCTGGATGAAAATCCAACAGCACTTTGAATTGCTACTGAATGATCGATAAGAACAAACATATTAAACAAGTCGAAGACAAGATAAACAAAAATGCAAAAAATAAAGAAATTGAGCCATTGTAAAACTTAATTGAGTAGTAGTTTGTTTTGCTTTCTTGCTTAAAAAATGATTCAAATTTAAATTTAATTTGGGATTGTTCTTTGGGTAAGAAAAATTTACTTTTAAAAATGTGACTATAAATAATTATGAAATCTCGAATAGTCACAACTGTGCGTATTTCGTATTCCTCACTTTAGTACAAGATCAGGATCAACTTAGGTAGAGCTAGTTTTTTGCTAGAAAATTATTAGAAATGACCAATTCTAACATAGACTGAGAAAATTATGGGTCTTTGCCTGAACCCCGACAACTAAAAATTAGTATAGTTTAGTGATGACTTTTAATAATAATAATAATAATAAATAATAATAATAATAATAAAGCGGGTTAAATATATTCTAAAATTATGTGAAATTAAACAAAAATTTTATTAATATAGCTCGTCCAAAATATTTTTATCGTCAGTTGTGTTGTTTGATCCAAAAAATGTCCTCGCTGTAACAATTTGACTAAAAATACTCCTATTGTTACTTTGAATTAAAATGGTCTTTTCTATAAAACATATATTTTTTAATTCTTTAAATAAATTTTTCTAATAAAACTATTCTAATCCGTCATTAATTTTCTTTAGATAACAGGTAATGTCATTAAACATAAAAAAAAAAATTATTACATTTCTTCAATTCACAAAATATGTTTAAGATATCATCGATGGAGTTATTTAACCCCTTTTAAAATTAGTTTAACTTAAAATTGAGGAATATATTAGCAAATGCTTATTCTACTAATTAAAGATTAAGAAATAAAATTATTTTTATTTTATTAGGAAAAGAATTGTCATTATTTCTAAATAAAATTAATGATGAAGTTAAGTATATATGACATATATTTTTTAATTCTTAAATATTTTTTTCTAATAAAATATTATAACCCGTCATTAATTTTCTTTAGATAACAGGTAAAATATTTTAGAATTCGAAAAATATGGGTCAAATAGACCGCGATATATAGTTATTAAGATTTCTAACAGTGAATTATGCTAGTTGGAAGCAATAAGTGATTTCTTGTACACTAGTACTATCGAGAAAAGCATGTTATCACCTTGGAAAAACCTAGGTATTATATATATAAATGAATAATGATAGGACGTTATAGTATGAGGATTACTAAGGTTGGTGATAGATTTCAGTTTCAGCCTCAGATTGTACTTTCTGATGTTCAATGCTCATGACTACACATCTTCGTAGCTTTACATACCACTACATGTTGTAATATACCGACGTCCCTACTATTAGGGACGCAACATTTCTATAAATGTAGGGTCAGATTCATAGGACAAATGTATTATCCTCAATGTTTCAAGTAGCCATCTCAACGCTTTGGTGAGCTCCATCTCCATCTGGTGCCATCAGATTTTTAGTGCCTATCTTTTAGCTATGTATATATTATAGTTGTCGGGCCCTGTCCCAATCACTATCAGTTTTACAATTGCCAGACCTTGAAGGCTTCATAGACATATTGATGTTGTCAATTGTATATATAGTTTTTGGCTGAGATATTTGTTTTCGCTTACTTATGATTCTAGCAGTTTTTACTTAGTATTTATGTACGGACTTTTCCGCCTCGTCGGTCTGAGAGGCGTGACAAATCAGTAGCGATAAATTATTAAAAGAATCATGTTAACTACAGATTATTTAATATTTTCATATTAGAGATGAATTTCGTAGTTGATTTCTATTGTTTGTATACAAAAATTCACCACAACATTCATTAATCAATTTTGTGAAGTCAAATATGTATGTGTCTCTCTCTCTATATATATATATATATTCTTTATCAAATAAGAAAAATATCGAAGCACCAAAATACTTTTAAAATTATGTAAAATAAATATATATATTTCACGCCGTTTGTAATTTAAAAGGCGTGAATAATTAATTAAAAATGCGGAAGGATAAAATTAGGTGTCAACAACACCACACGCCACATCCCAAACCATGCTGAAATAAATTCTTTTTTTAGTCCACAAAGTCCCCCAGAACCACCATACCATGTTGGCCAATGCTGAGCCATCAACTGCATCTAAGCTTCCATTAAAATGATTGGCAAGAACAAAAACTCATGAAATCAAAGAAAAGAAAAGCAAAAATGCAAACACAAAGAAATTGAGGAATATTAGAAGCCATGGCCACTAATTAATTTAGTATGATCTTTTAATTTGCTATTGCTCATGAAAAATGGTTCTATTTATACTAGAAAATTGAGTATTAGCCAGCTAAGGATATATTAAAATGTAATTATTTGAGGATTTCAAATGGATATTTTTAGTAACTTCTTGATTTTAAGTTACTATCACTACCTTTAAATTTCATTTGGAATAAGATTTAAGAGATATATCTAAGATGGTCACTCAATTTAGAATAATTTATTTTAAAATTATTTAATTTTTTTATAATTCAAAAATTATTTAATTATTGATATTTCATTAGAATTTCCCAATTAATTTAAGTAGTTTTTCATCAAATTTTGTCCGCTAAAATTATATCGGTATATATATGGTCTATTTTCTAGTATAATTTTTTATAGCTTAAACATACTATGAATATACTATTAATTTTTAAAATGTTTTGTATATAATAAATCGCAGACATATATTTCTAAGGAAATATTACTATACTCCATTCATATCAATAAAATAAATTCAGATTATGGTCTTTAAGAAAAAATGAAGAAAATTGTCTGTATTTAATCTCTAATTTAATGAGAGAATGAGGTAGAAAATATTAACACCAAAATTTATTCATTATTTATTGATGAGAGATAAGGGGAGGTAATTAATAAAAATTTAAAAAGAACTATTTTTTTTATATTTTGAGGTATTTATATTAAATATTGGCTATATTTTTTATATAATATGTTATTTTTAAAATATTTAGAAAATTTAATATTAATACAAATAACTTTTTAGAAAATAAGTTATCACGTAAGACTCTCTAAAATAAAAGGGTCTTGGTATGTGTGTGTGTATATATATATGTATGTATATAATTTTTATTGCCAAGGTTAGACGGGTCATCAAAAAATTAAAATGAGTATCTTATTATTTCTAAAAATTAGTTTTAAATTTCTTAATTTTAACAAAATTTAACTGAAAAATTATTTAAATTGATTGAGTGACTTTCTAAATGAACTATCGTAAGTTGAGTGACCATTTGAGATATTATCTCAAAGATTTACAAATTGTTTGGATGGTTGTTACTTGTTGTATTGTATTGTGTTGTGTTGTTAGCTTAAATACTATGTTTATTTTGCTGTTACTTCAATTTTATTGTACCGTTAAATTCATCATTAGGTAATAACAAAAAGTTTTAGTTTGTGTAAACTCCATCGACAGTCTTTTTCATTTTGTCTTTAGTTATTATTTGATAATCATATTTTATCTTTTTATCTTATCTTTTATAATAGTTCGACCTCATACAATTACTTTTTTATAAATTTAATGTTTTAAATTATTAATGTGTGAAATTAAGGTAATAATGAAAATTACATAATTTATCAAAACGTTATATTTATTAAAACACTATAATATAATATAATAAAATACAATACACAATACGATACATTATGAAATAATATATAATGAATGTAATCAAAATGGAGTGTTAGTAAATCTGTTAGAAACTATGACATAATAAATTGTAAAAGAGTTTATTCAATTAAATTCACACTTGCTAGGTGGGAAAAAAATTAATCAATCTTGTACACACGAGATAATAAGGTTCCTGGGTTAAATTCTAGTTTTAATTATCAAGTTACAGACAGCTAAGATTTAATTAACCACATTATCAAATTATAATATGCTATGCAATTTCTTTTCTGAAATTTGAATTGAATCAAGTTACGCGGCATAAATTTAAATTAGTTCTTAAAAAGCATATTATTTAATTAACCACATAATTTTCTTGAGATGTTTACCTCTCACGTCTACTTAAAATTTTATATAGGAATAATTTTATTTATGAGAAAATTTCAGAAATAATAATAGTTTGAAAGAAAATAGACATAAATAGCAACATTTACTTATTTACATAAAATAATAAAATTTTTGTGTCATGTGTTGTATTTACTATTGGTAAAATGTATCAAAATACAATACAAAATAAAAAGTGATTTCAGTGGATTATGTTTCATAAATAATCAAGTTACCTTTTTTTTACTCAACTTGATAATTATTGTGTTCGTTAAATAAAATAATTTTAATAATGAATAGAATTCTTATTTACTATAACAACTTGTAAAATAAAAACAGAAAAAAGTTACGAAAATATTTTATTTCCCGTTACATAATGGTAACCGAATAAAGAAATTTAAATGAATAGTTTGTATCACAAAAATACAAATAAAATATTTTATTTTTTTTAGTTTTTATAATTTTATATGTAAAATTTAAAAATACATAAAGGATTATATATTTGAATGTATCAAAATTACTAAAATGTATTTCGTTAAAATAAATAGTTTCCACGATAAATACATAACTATTCAACAAAACACATATACAAGTACTAAAAATATTGTCTACTGGTGAACACATAACCATTTAAACCAAAAACATATATTTGTATTTACATATATCTGTATATGTAAAATTCTGAAAATGACATAAAGGTATGTATTTGAATGTATCAAATACATATAATACATAAACTATAAACATACGCGAATATGATTTTCAAAATCAGAAAATAACCTACCCCAATTAACGGAATTTTCTAAAATCTATTTGAGATTCCAAAATATCATAAAATTTGAGTTTAAAAAGAAACAAATGATTTACGATTTACAATATAAAAATACATATTTTAAATTAAAAATAAAATGAAAATCGTGAATGAAACTTACCCGATTTGAATGGATTCTAAATACAAAAGAGAGAATGGCGAAAATCGTGGGTTTGATAGGAGGAGAAATCGATTGATGATGAAGAATGAGGGAGAGAGAAAAGATGAAGCGGGGTTGGGCAGCTTATTGGAGGATTTGTAGGCATTGAATATGGGCACAAAGAGAAATAAATAAATACAAAGTAAAAAAAAAATGGCACATTAAATAAAATAAAGTAATAACATGTAATTTTAAACTGTGGTTATTAATAACAATTTTACAATTATGCTATGTTATAATTTGCCATTCTTTATTTATTTATAAAACATAACAAGTATATTAAAAAAATATAACACATTTGAAAAAAGAGCAATTTTCATAAATAACACTACATAATAAAATAATTACACAAAATAGCATGATTTATTAAAATTACAAAAAAAAGCATGTTTTTCTATTTTCTGATATAATTTATTGTAATCATTATGACTGTATCTAAATTTCAAACCCTGCAATCCCTCCTTAATTGGTGTTGTTTGTTTTGTTTTACGGAAAGTTGTGTATTTAATGGGAGTAAATCACTCTTTTTATGATCTTGAATTTTTTTTTCATATCTAAAATTTTAAATCAAAGTTCCACATTTGTGTAATTTCTAAATTTAAAATCGCCGATTTTGGAGAATTATTTTTTCTTTGGATATCATTGTTGCAGATTTGGGGAAATTTTTCAAAACTCATCTATCTAAATGAAAGTTATGTGTTTCACTAAAAATATTGATACATACTAATAAGCATCAAAAAATTTGATACATATACAAATATACATAAACACAGTATAACTGGAAAGTTGATAAATACTGATAAGTATATAAAGAAAAAGATATACACATTCGAAGATTCTACAATCTACAAATTTCTTTAGATATTAGATGTTTTATGAATAAATTGATACATTTGTCATATGTATTCAAAAATCTCGATACAAAACATGAACTGATAAACTCTCACTTTGTAAATAATTTAATATGCTGATACATGGGCAACAAAATGAATAATAGACAAAAATTTTCTAAATTGATACACAAAGTAATATGGGTATTTTATATTCATGTATCACTGAAAAAATTGATATACTAATTAATAACAAATTGGTACAATGTATTGATACACACAAAGCAATACATTGGTACATAACAATTCTGAATTGTCAAAAATCTGGTACTGATACATATATCAATTCCGACATTGATACACAAAGATTAAAAGAAAACTTGAAAAAATTGCAGTGTATCAATTCTTCTTCCTTTCATCTTCCTTGGACCTCCTCTCAGAATGTATCACAACAACAAGTGCACTTGTACCAAGTGGTTGTTCTTGAGTGAAAAGACACAGATCAAATGCTGGACAATCTTGTATAGATTGTTCATTAGATGATGTACCTCCGGTTAGCCTTCTAGAGGATGATTCATCCACCATTTTTAAGCAAGATTATACCTTGATAAAAACCCTAAAACTTAAAGATATTGAAAAAGTTGATAGTATATGAAATATGAAGTAAAATCGTAAAAACTTACACAAGAATCACAAAATAGTGTAGAGAAAAATCGAATGAAAATGGTAAGAATGAAACACGGAGGAAATATTAGGAGATTTTGGAAGATGAAGAAATGGTATTTGAATTAGAGTAAAATACGGCTAATGAGATTGGAGAGAGAATGTTAAAAATTTGATACATGGTAACTTACGGTAAAAAGCTATTTGAGTAATTATTTTGCTAATTTTTAAAATTTTTAAAATTTTTAAAAAGTGTTGTTATATATTGTAAATATGTAGTAAGATTTGTTTAATTATGTAATTTTTCCTTGAAAAAATATATATTCTTCACCACGTAGCCCCCCTTCCTCTTCTCCTTCACTGCGCAAACCCCCTCCCCCTTCTCCAAAAACAGTCGCATGTATGCCTCTAAAACTCCATTATTAGCCATTAAAGGAGCTTGAAGCCCAATTTTAAAAAATTAATTTGCCGCATACAGACATCGTTTCAATTGGGTGATATGTCAAAAGAACCAGAACGACGAGGGGAATTCAAATCTAAAATTTGGAATTTTTTTGGATAAGATTTGAGCTAGTTTTAAATTGAATTTTAGCCTTGATTCATTGAAATTCAAAGTTACAATAAAATATATCATGATTGTATGTTGAGTTTGTATGAATTTTGTACTTTATATTTTGTATATTATTGTGATTGTTAAATTTTTATCAAAGTTATATATGTTCTTGCGTAGGCTGAAAGTTTGGGCTCGTTCTGCCAAATGATATCATAATACAACCGTCATTCTCTATATAAATATTTTGTAACGACGGTCAAATAATTTTTAAAATCGATATTCTTTATAATAATATTTCATTATAACAGTTAAAAAAATATCATTCGACTGTAATGGGTTTAAAACTTTTTAGACGGATGACACTGGGGTATGTCTGCACTACTCCGTTTGTTGTTAAATTCTTCGACAGTAACAACACTAAGGTAAAATTTAGTTATTCTATTGAGATCTGGCTCTCCAATTCAAATTTTTTTTGGTAGATATCTGAAGTTTATGAATAGTTTTTGAAGATCACTTTTCTTAACGAGAGTGTTTTGAAAACAACCTTGTTAGAATCATATGTTTATCATCATATCAAAAAGTTATAGTTGATAGTAAAGACGCAACTCTATTTCTCAACTAAGTCAATCATGCAAGAGCCATGTTCGATCATGACTCCGACACGGGCCGCTCAGCCCTCCTCGTGCGTCTTGCCATAGGCAGAATATTGACGTTACCTAATAATCCCCCCTCCCAATTCAATGTCTATCTCAAAAACATGTTGCTTTTGAAAATCAAACTCATGACCTTGGCTCTGATGTCATTTGTTAGGATCAAACGTTTACCATCGTGCCAAAAGTTAAGCTGATAGTAAGGCGCAACTTTATTTCTTAATTAAGTCTACCAAGCAAGCGTCATGTTCGATCATAACTCCAACCCGGTTCACTCAGCCTCTCTCGTGGGCATTAGTATAGACAGGATGTTGGCATTATCCAACAATCCTCTAAACCCAGTTTCAAAAGGAATGATACATTTCCATATTTAGTAACAATTTAATTTTGAACTTTCCAATTTATCCTTAATGAGATGTTTTCTAGTCACAGAAATATCTATAACTTATTTTGAACCACAAATTTCAATGTAGTCTTTCTTTCATTGTTAAACTTCGTGTTTGCTACTCAGTCAAACACTTTCACATAAATTGACATGAAAAGTGTAATACTCATTCTACAAAATTTCGTATCAATATTATATGATAAAATTAGATGGAATAACTAGCTTTTGAATCAACAATCAAAGTTTACCACGTTTCAAATGTAACTGATAAGTAGTCACCTTTTAAGGCAAATATAACATCCGGATAAATACACCCCCCGCTCACATAACCAACAACCAACACACGTGTTGGAAGTTAAAATTTTGACAAATATAATTTAAGGCTTCAAAATATAAAATATTCTAGCAAGAAGATAAATTGGGTGTCGATGACAAGTGAATGAGATGTTATTTAAATCTAAGTTGAAATTGATTATTTTAGTTGGCTTAGTTCTATATGCTCTTTCTCATTTCATCCTCTTTTTCCTAGCTAAACATATTTACGACTTATCGATTTTTTTGTGTGAGATCTTAACGGTTAACCCGACAACTGAACCGATAAGGATCAATAACCGATTAACCGATATCTTAACGGCTCTTTAACGGTTTAGCATATTTACAAACCGATAACTTGAAATTTTTATTGATTTATCGGTCACTTGTTAAAAAATGTCAATTTTTTTTAATCGGTTTAATTTAATTTTTCACCAAACCGTGAATACCCTTAATTGTAGGTAGAAAAAGTGAACAACTGATGGGTGAGATATATTTTGATAAACATTTGATGATAGTTTAAATAGAAAAAATAAACACATAATAATTCAAATTAAAAAACTCAAAAATATTAAATACTTTAGATATATTTTTTATTCTTCTCAATCTTAATATTATTATTGAAGAATTTAAGAATCATCTTCAACGTACAAAAGTAGTTGAAGGAAAGATAAAGTTAAGTGGAAGTTCCAAATTCTCAAATTTCATGATAAACTATAACTCATGATGCCAAAAGCAATGAGGAAAAAAAAAAAGGTAGTCCATAGGTTCTGCAAACGATTTTCTTGAAAGACCCGTAACTTCTAACTTTATTCTATCAAAGATTCTCTTTAGCTGGTCCCAAAGTTAAAAGAATCTATAAATATCCATTTAAAGTGTTTCCGACGTCTATTTTTATTTGTCTATTATATTAAAAATAGATATTTATTTTTATTTGTCAAGTTTAGAGCTGTGTATCGGTTAATTTAATTTTGAAAGTTATCGGTTTGTAGATATGCTGGACTGTTAAAGAACCATTAAGATATTGGTTAATCAGTTATTGATCGTTATCGGTTCGGTTATTGAATTAACCTTTAAGATCTCACACGAAAAATCTCACAAGTCATAAGTATGTTTAGCTAGAAAAAAAGAGCTTATAGAACTAGTTTAGCTAAAACAATCAATTTTAATTTAGATTTGAATACCCATCACTTTTCATTGACACCCAATTCATCTTCTTGCTAGATTACTTTATATGTTGAAGGCTAAAACTGTAATTTAATAAATTTTTTATTGATTTATCGGTCATCTGTTAAAAAAATGGTCAAACCGATAACCGAATCAATAACCGTATAGATTGGGACAGTAAATCGATAATCAAATCGTTAAACCAATAACACGAATCATTAATACAATAACATAATTATCGGTTTGATTATTAGTTTAACCATTAATTTTCACAGCCTAGTTAAGTTTAGAAAATCAAAAGATAATTTATTACTTAGTTTCTAATTTAACCTTATTATTAAGTATAGTCATTTCTCAATATATTTTTCAAAGCATTAAATTTATTATATTCAAAGGGTGATATAGTAAAATTGTCATTTTATTTATTACTCGTTAAGAATTGCGTCAAGTCAATATTAAACAAGTAAAAATGAACAGAAATCGGTGAGAGTATTTTCTTGTACAAATTGTTCAACTAGTAACTTTATTCCATTCATGAAAGTAAGTAAAAAATTGTAAACTTTTACATGTTATATATATCTAATCTCATTGACTTTTTTAGCCCTGAGAATCTTTCTTTACATAATCCTAAAGTCTATAAATCCACATAAAATTTTCATCATATACAAATATTCATAAACAATAATGGCTTATTATACTTGCAATTTTCCTGATATATTTTCCTGGATTCAAAATTTACCACCAATTTCTAAATGGAAAACAGATTCTATTTCAATTTGCATTTCTCCTTCATGTTCATCTCAACCTTCCCTCAAATTTTCCGTAGCCAAAAATCACCATTTTTGCATCGTCGCGGATTATAATCTTCCTATTTCTCTATGGACCTCGAAACAACTAAACATCAAGAGCAACTCAATAAAATTATTAGACGACGAGTCAGTATTCAGCCTGTTGATCAATTTCGTTCAGGACGTCCTGAATTATGGTCCAAACAAAAATTCTTCCTTCTACCTCAAGATCCCACGAATGGATATTAATAACTCCGGTTTTAAAGAAATTTTCAATTTCTCATTTCTTACTCTGGCTTTCATAATCTGTATCTATGAAGCCCCTGCTGATCTCAGGTCGATATGTATTATCGCCCTGAAGAATCAATTTTCATGTGTACAATCAAGGCAAGCATCGAAATTGCTCGTGAGGATTTTGGGATCGAGTACTGAAGAGATGTGGATGCGATCAGTGAATCTAGCGATAACTAATTGGATCATGGAAATTCATTCTTCGTCGAATCATCCCATGAAAACGCCATGTCCATTGTTTTCTTACTCGTTTTCGACACAGGGGCTCTGGAAAGTCCAGTTGTATTGCCCTGTTATTGCTATGGATGTTGAAACATCTACTTCTACTAGTTTGTCTGATGAACATTTGAGGTTTTCACTAAACTTTCACCAGCTTGAAGGAGTGATTCAATTGAATCATAAAGTTATAGTTCGAGAAAAATGGATTGAAGTAATGGTGAACACCGACAACATTAGGTACGTTTCTTTTCTTATAAGTCAGTTAAACTAGCTCATCGGATATTTTTTGATTTAGCAGCACGTTTTGTAAATACAAAAAATGCTTATAAACACATATTAGCAAAACTATTAACTTATAATTTTTCAGCTTATAAGCACATCAATTCGACCAAATTTCTATTATTTTATTCCAAGTACCTTTTCCAACACAACCCCTATCTCCCTCTCTGTTGAATTTTGTCGTTTGTCCTTTTTCATGTAAAAATACTTTTTACGCTTATATTTTATATAGTAAAGGTTAAAAATACTCCTGAGCTAATTAAAATAGGATTAAAATGCCCAATTTTTGCTTTTTAGTCCAATAATGTCACTTAACTATTAAAAATAGGACAAAAATGTCCTCGACATTAGTAAACTAGCACAATTATGTCCCTACCTCGTTAAGGGCGTTTCAGTTATTTTAACAAAACAAAGCGCATGCTTATCAACATTCTTTTATTAACACACATAACTGTTTATTATTATCAATTTCGGCCCGCTCCTATTCAAATATATAACTTTTAATCAGCTAATTCAAACGCCGCTCTAATTTGACAACAAAAAGAACCTAAGAGTGAATTAATTCCAACTTTAATTTGAAAATGTTATCTTGATGTAGGTGTGATGTTGTTAGGCTAGTGAATGAATCACTAATGGAAGAGAGAGGAGCAGGTATATCAGAGAAGCATTTCCCTTCAAGAATCTCATTGCAACTAACTCCAACACTTCAATCCAATGTGTTGAGCATATCAGTGAACAAATCCTCTGACAATCCCTTAAGAGAAATTGGGATGGAAAAGACCATTGAAGCAGGATTCGATCCACCAAACTCCTACATGGGATTAAAAGTCTCCGCGGGAGAGACAGTTGTTACGAGCATGAAGCCGTGGAAATTTGAGCAATCTGTTAACGGAGACGGTGCAAATTTGAATTGGTTTCTTCACGATAGCGGGAATGGGAGAGAGGTGTTTTCGTCGAAGCCTTCTGTTTTTTCACTAATTCAGCCAAAGGCTTGGTTCAAGAACAGATATTCAAGTGTTTATAGGCCATTTACTAAGCAAGGAGGGGTAATTTTTGCTGGAGATGAGTATGGGGAAAGTGTGTGTTGGAAAGTGGACAAAAGGGCTATGGGGAAAACAATGGAATGGGAATTGAAGGGCAGAGTTTGGTTAACTTATTGGCCAAATAAACACCTAACTTCTTATGCTGAGACTAGAAGGTTGGAATTTAGAGAAGTGCTTCATCTCAATCTAGCATAGCTACACTTGCTGTATTCATTATTAAAATAACCTCGCCGTCAGCGTAGACAGTCTACATCATAGCTTCTTGAGGTGTGTGCAACTCTTTTTCGGATCCTGTATGAACGTGGAATACTTCGTGTATTGGGCTGCCTTTTTTATTGATTATCAAATTGTATTTGTGTGTTACATAGTTATATTTGTTGTATTGATTGTGAATTTAGAATTATTGGAAATGTAATTTTATATATATAATATATATGAAATATGTTTTCTTTATGTCATTATTTTCTATATGAAATGTGTTTTCTATATGAAATGTGCTTTCTATATTTATATCATTATCTCTCAGTTTGTTCATCCTTCAAAAATGGCGAATTCTGAAAAATTCAGGCGCAACAATTTTGAACAAATAAGTTTTGAATTAGTCGTGTAATTTGCGTTCAACATTCGCGTGGATTAATAAATCAGTAGTTCAGTATCACCTATTTAATTGAAACCCGATATAATTTATAAGGAGAGGCATTGGAGGATCCAATAGCATTCTCCTTTCCTTTGACCACTCCCCTTTTTGGTTGATGAAAAAACGAAACATTGCAATAGCTTTTTTTTTTTAACCCTAATCATGAAACTCAGGTAACAATTGAACCATTTTTGCTTCCTTTCTTGAATGTATTACTGCAGATGATTACCTTTATTGCTATGTGATATTCAAATTTAGTTCAAAACTCAAATGAATTCATTTCTGTTAATTGCACTCATAGTAATACAACTGCTTTAATTTTGGAATATGCTGCCTTAATTCTATGACAGATCTATCAAAAGAAATTTATGGTATTGAATGCCTAAAACTATTGAAGTTCATATTATCTCTAGCTAGGATTCTGAATTTCTGTATTATTGTTGCTTCTTGCATCATCAACAGACTGGAAAATCTAGTGGAGGAGCTTCCAACGATTCCAGTTCACTGACTCCATTTTCCACGAGGAACGCCATCGCCAAACCCCAGGTAATGTGAACATCCAAGTGACAGTGCATTAGCCACACTCCTGTTTAACTCAATTTTGTTTAGTTTGAAATGTGAAATTCTATAGGAAAGTGTTGAAAATATTAGTAGCATAAGTATTATTTATCTTACCTGGATTGTCAGCTACAAATCTGATGACTGTCCATCCATTAACGGGTACACTTGCTGTATTTCTGAGAGGTGGATCAACAAGGTTGAATTTAGCTGTATCTGTTTTTGAATTGAAGTTACCGAAACCCTCTGCAATGATGTAGAAATCATATCCATGGAGATGAATTGGGTGGTTCTCAGCTGTGAAGATACTCGTCCCCTGTAACACAACTTGCACTCTTGCCCCGTATTTCAGCTTGTACAGCTTTGTTCCTCGAATAGGTTGCCATAGCGACCGGCTCACGTTGCCAGTATAATCAAATTTTACAGGTGGGTTAGCTGGGAAATCGGTTGAGAAAACACCAGGTATGCCTTGGTGATGTGCTTGTAGCAGGGAAAAATTGGATGGTAGCACAAAAGAGACATTGTTCATACTGGCAGCGAATCGAGTTCCATTTGGACCTTGACAGTTTCTGGAGCTTGCACCTCTTGGGCAGCTATTTAGTCCCAGCCCCACTGTGAAGAATAGATTTTCATCAATTTCAGTGGGCACCTCGACCTTTCTTGGGCTCCTGAATTTTGTTGTGAAGGCTGTAGCAGTGGCTGTGTCATTATATGCTGGTAAAGACGGGAAAACTGGATTAGTCTTGGCACAATTGGAAGAACAAGAAGCTGTCTTGTACTCGAGGATGGCTGTGGTTGTGGTATTATCAAAGGGGGCGCCTTGAGCGCTTGCGTAGGCACGTGCTGCCATGTAGTATCTGGTTGGTGGCTGATCAGCTTTGATCAGGACATCAGTTGTCTGTCCTGGTCCCAGCATAAGGACTGATGTTGTAAAGGGTTTAACATAGGAGGCATCTGCTCCTACAACAGTAAGCTTGTGGTTGGCCACAGTAAAGAAAAGCTGCTGGTTTAGTCCAGCGTTGATAACTCGAAGGAGGTTGGTTTCACCAGAGTCCACATGGACTATGGTGGTATCTGCATAAATATGATTTCTGTGAGAACATGTCCTAAACAGGTAAGATATCAAATCATAGTTTAGTGAACCCTAGCATAACGTCGTTGGGTGGAAATTAGTCTTTTTACAATGTATAAACTTGCCTCCATTATTTGATCTTTTAATGGTATTGAACGATTTCATTATTGACTGTATGAACAAAAGAGGCGAGATACAACCTATATACCTCAAATATTCTGTGAGATTAGAACTAACCTTGACTCGAACACTTGTAGAGGTCACCTGGTTGGCCATTAATGGTGTATGCATTAGATACATTAGGAGCTGCTCCTGTGCTCGTTGCTCTTCTTACAACGTCAATAGGGTTTGTATCCCACCATTCACCTGATCAGCATTTCCAAACTTTCATTCAACAAAATTTCTAAAGGGAAAACAGTATATGAGCAAATGCATAAGTAGTATTCTTTTTCAGAAGTGATCAAAGCTTCTGGTAAGGTAGAAGTAGTACCAAGAAGAATTGGTGTTTCTCTTTTAGGCTTAGGAAATGGATAGTTTCCTCCTTCTTTTGGATGGATAATCAAAGCTCCATAAACAGTGGCCCTGAGCCATGAGCTGTGGGCATGCCACCAAAGAGTTCCTTCCTGTCCTTGAATTGTAAACCGGTAAGTGTAACTCTTTCCTGGTCTAATTGGGCATTGAGTGACAAATTCTGGTCCATCTGCCCATCCTGTTCTGATTTGCCTAACCCCATGCCTTTTGAAACACAACAAAGTAGTACAAAAAGTAGAAGAAATGTCATTACATATAATCGCGTCTAATATATTGAATAACATATATCAGTTCATCTGAGTCTTGCATGCATGAGTTTACCAGTGAATGGTTACATTATATCGAGCTCTATTCATAACTTTTACCACCAGAGTGTCCCCATTGTTTACTTCCAATGTTGGTCCAGGGAATTGTCCATTTACCGTTATGGTGTTGTGAGTTTTGCACAGCCTCTTCACTGGTGTAGCTTGAATCTGTTCCAGTAAAACAGAGGTCAGTATCGCAGAGTTTCTTAAATCTACAAAATGTTAGCAAAAGAAAGAAGAGAAATAAATCTTGGATATCTTACAACAAAATCATGGTAGTGAGTTTTCTCAGATGCTGCATTTGCAAAGAGAAGCAAAATGCATATAAAGAAGAAAGAACTCAAAGGGCTGACAATGCTGTTTAAAGCCTCCATTTCTTGTAGCCCTCTCTCAAGTATCAGCAGAGATGCAAGTCAGTGTTTGTTTGTGAAAGATTGCAGAATTGAGGGGTCTGCTTTTATAGGGGAAGAAGTAGTAGAGAATTGGAAGATCATAAAACTTAGTTGAACACTATAGAAAGAGTTGGTTCACCCACTTAGCCTACAAATTCTCATGAATAATGCTTACATTACAAGTCTCTTTCTATTTTTAGGGAACATTATAAGTATTTTTGCTTAACAAACTTTTGTTGGATAAAAATTTTGATAAAAATTGAAGGAAAGTTCTGCTTTTGATAAACCTCAATTTGCATTGTTTACTTTTTTAAACTCTGAAAAGTAATGACAAAGAGTTAGTTAAAACGTAAAAATAAATTGGGTCGTAGAAGTCATAGGTTGGTGTAGCACAACAAGATCTTTACCAGAAATTAGGAAAAAAAAAATTAAAAAAAAATTGAAGGTTAGGTTTATTAAATCAAGACTGCACATTTTGTTCTTTTGTTTTGAGAGTTCTAAAAAAGATAGAAATACTTTTTAAAATATATGGTTTGTAATGTTGTTATAAATCATTCGATGAATGGTAAAATTTAAAATTTAAAGTTGGATTTGTTTTTCCAAATATAAAAAAGGTATTTTTTTTTTTTGTTGGAATAAACGAGAATCAAGTATAATATGCTTGGAGGGATATTTTAGATTTTAATTAAACTTTTTCTTTTTTGATTTTTCACTACGATATTGGATATGCAGATTGGTGTTTGATTGAATTTGAATTTGTTGGAAAGTTCTACATTAGTGTACATTGCTCTCTAATAAAACGAGTTCATATAAAATGAAATTAAATTCTCAATAATAGTAACAGTTTGGTAATTAAAGAGTAAAAATTAAATATTGCACGTAGTCTAGTGGATGAAGTTAAAGATGGTAAACGGTCTTCTTCAGTTTGTTATGTCTAATTAATTAACAATTAGTCCGTTAAACATTTGATTGGTTCTTAATTCTACCTATAAGATTTAGTTACAGAAACCTAAAACGACAAGTCGTTATTTGCTAATATGATGTCCCTAAGTAGGTGGTCTGTCAAAAAAAACATATTCCGTCGAACCTTTGACTTCTCCCCTTTCTCTTTTTCCTTTTTGGGCACAATTGAATAATAAAAGATCGAGAGTATTTTAATAGTTTAATTGATTAGTTATTTAAAATTTTATTTTAATATGATTTTTCGTATTTATTTATGTTGGAATTGTGCTTATACACAGCTGACGTGTTATTATTTTTATTCCTTTTTTGATTGCTAGAAGTATATCTTCCGCATTTTCATTAATAAGAACATTTGTATTACATTTTAAATTTTCACAAATTGTTATGGTTTGAAACATAATTATTAGTAGTAGTTATAGTTGGTTTTTATCAGTTGTAGTTATTGTTTTGATTTAATTGTTGTATCAATTGATTTATAAGTTGTATCAGTTTGCTAATAGCATAACTAATTGTTTTGTATCAGAGATATAACTTTCTGAAAAAAATCACTTTGTATCAATTGTTACCGGCTTGTATTACTTATATTTATTCGTTCTAATTTTACTTATATTTACACATCTATAATCTAACTATAACATAAAAATTCACTAAATTTCTAGATACAACCAAAAATATTTTCAGATACAAACATTCAGTTGGAGGAATTTCATTTAGATACACTCACTAACCAAATACAGATAGAGAGCATTAGATACGATGTGTAAAAAAATAAAAAATCGAAAGGGTATAGAAACATAGAGAAAACAAGTTGTTTTAGGCATTGGATTTCATCTTCTTCACTTGTTGTGGTTGCGATATCTCAGATCACCGTCATCGATCATGATTTCTAAATATATAAATACAAGTATGTTTTTGGATTCATGAAGAAAAATTGATTGTTCATACAGTCGCACTGGACAACTTCAATTATTCATCTTTAATCTTAAATTTTTTGTTGAAAAATCACTAAATCCATCAAAAATCCACACCAACATCCCTCAAGCTCGAGATATGAATTCCTTATGATATACCCAATCTTTTAAAATAACACCCACTAAAATTTAGTAATAATTTCAAAATTATGCAATTTGAACTTAAGCTTCAAAGCTTTCTCGCATTGCAGCCGATGAAGTTTCTTCTTCAAGTTTCTCATAAGATAATCTCAATCTTCAAATTTTAACCTGATCGTAAAAGAATTCACAATTTGAGAAAGCAAAATCATGACTTTCTTAATATTTTGAGGATGTAAGAGATTTGAAAAGGGGGAGAGAGTTTTGTGTGATGTGGTAAGAGATAGAATTGGCATGTACAAGCTTGCATTTAGGCGTGAGACGGGGGAAGGCGATAACTGTGAAATCTTTCTATGAAACTGAAACTGTAGCTATGAATGGTAATATTTTCAAACTGTAGCTATATCTTGTATATATGGTCCTTAAGTTTGCTCTATTAAGTAATTTTTTCTTTAATTATCTTGTATTTAGAATTCACTGTCCCAATTAGGGTGATGACTTGAAGTGTATTGACGTGTATGTAGGAGAGAATGTACATGCAAGATAGGCAACACGTGAACCCGTGGTCTCTCTCTGAAATTAGATATTTTATATTTTTTTTTTTAAAACTAATACAATATTATTTGTCAGAGTTTATGATACAAGAATGTTAAGTGGTGCAATTGGTAGAACATTGAGTTATTCATCTAGAGAATTAATGATCAATTCTCACTTAATAATTTTTTTCTATCTTTTAAGTGGTGCACCGTGCACCCATGATCTAAAAATTCTAGATTTGTCTATGCATGTGTGTAAGTTGGTTGATCTCGTATCCACGCAATTTCAATTAAATAGAGATAGAGGTGGGCATAAATACCGAAAAATTCGAACCGAATCGAATTAGTTTGGTTCTTCGATTTCTATTCTTCAATTCAGATTTGATATAATTTTTTTAATACTTTGGTATTTTGATTCGGTACTCGGTATTAGATCTAATATAAATTATTTGTTAAATAGGCATTCGCCCCAATATCCATTTTCAATTTCTAATTTTTCATATTTTATCCGGCCCAAAATACTCATATAGACACAAGACAGATACCCAACCCAACTACCCATACTTGTTGCTACTGAGAACATTGTTCCCTCGAAAACTTAGAATTAGTTTGATACGGTATTTGATTGATATTTTTTAAAAATTAAAATCGAAATATCGAACTAAAGTTTAAAAGTATTGAACCAAAAAATCGAATTCCCACCTCGAAATTAAATTTTAAATATGCTCGAATATAATATATTCATTATATTTTGAAACTAAAATCTTAATTATATTTCGTAATTAAACAAACTATCGCTATTTTTCACAAATCTATCAAATTTTCCCTAATTTGTTCTAAGTGGAGAAACAAGTATTATAAGGGGAAGTGACGAAGTCCGCTTTTAGTGGATCTAGGAAAGGGCCCAATCTTTGGTTGAGTGTAGTGAACACCAAGCCCATCTCACCTCCAATCTAATTTGTGTAGACTGCAGTACAAAGAGTTAAATAGGGTATATTTGGATGGACTTATAACTTATCGTTTATAAGTTAAATATAAGAGCGTATATAGTTTGAGTTAATTTGAATTTTTTAAAATAATAAATTATTAATTGTATTGAGTTTTATAACTTCAGGATTTTCAAAAAAAGATTCATGATAAAATCTTCATATAATTTATATTTGAATTTTTTTTTTAATCCTAGTAACATATAACCATTTAAGATGTTTCATAATTAAAAAAATAACACAAAATATGAGATGAGTGATGACATTTTCCTAAAATATTCAAGAAAAAAGATAATAAAATCTCATAAAACAAATATTGCTAAATTAATAAGTTATAATGAAAATAATCATATACTAAGTCATGACAAACAAAGTATGACTAATATGCATTAATTACATAAATAAACATTAAGAAAAATTAAGTTATGTGTTTTACTGTGTAAATTAACATGCGAAATTAAAGAATAGATATCTAATATTATTGTTATTCCTGGTGTTGAAATTATTTATTTTGTTAGTATTAATATTGATTTGGTTTTTTTTTTTTGGGTATTATTTAATGTTAATGATGTGTATCCATGAGTAATAAAATCTATTAGATCATTCAAAATTTTAAGTCAAAACTTGAAATAATATATGTTTAAAAAATAAAAACTATGAAAAAGTTTAAGAAGTATTTATAAATTACATAAAACATTTATAAAAAATTTATACATATAATGAGATATTGGTTTGGTTCGGTTTCACTTTTTTTTTACTTAAAATCAAACCAAACCAATTATGAT
>JACEIK010004912.1:72709-106480 GCA_018107945.1 Datura stramonium
CTAATTCATGTATGCATAACTCAAATTAACTACCAAACAAACCCTAAGTCTATGTGGTCCATGAATGGGCAGCTAGAGTGGTCCTCGTATAATTTAGTATATACAAGACTGATTGAAGACGACGGAAACTTGTTTGTCTATGGACCGCATCTCACGTCTCCATCAAAACATGTAACATTATTTGGGTGAACATCATTGTTTATAATTTGAATAGAAAAAAAAAACGAATATATTAAAAGTCGTATAAATTATTATTATTTTGATATATTGTTTTGTATCTGAATTTTGAAGATTTATAGATTTGTTGTTATAAGATGGACTGATTTTAAAGATATTTTATTTGTCATGCGCTCTCAACAAGTTATCTCAACTATGGTACTACCTGCTCAATCAATGAGGTTTGTGCGATATAAAGAAAGTTATAATTCAGTGGAATAATTGCAAAAACATTCAATATTAGGGGGATTTTAATGTATTTACTCTCAGAGGAAAAAATATGGTAGAGATTTTTTATGTGTTAATTTTAGATACGTTTATATAAAAATAAGAAATTTATATGAAAATAATATAAAATTAAAATAAATTTGTAAAATATTATAATATCAATTTGGGTCATTTGCAAAAATATTCTTATTTTAAATCGGTCTTTAATTTTTTGTCTTTAAATTTTTAATCTTTAATTTGTGCCCTTCGGCACTTTAAATGATAAAAAAGTGGTCAAAATGCACTTAACATTAAAAAAATGAAATAATTGCAAGACATAAATAAAATTTGCAAGACATAATTATTTGCCCAAAAATATACCTCAAAAGCATAAATTTGCATAGATTAGGCCTTATATCTATAGGCATAAGTGAAGTAACATAACTATGTCTGATAAGCATAAATTTATATTATTGAACTAGTACCTACTTTTGCCCATAGACAAAAATTCAATAACATGTAACATGCTTGTGCCTAAAGGGCAGAAGTTCACACCATTAAAATTGTGTCTAAATGACATGAAATTCTGTCTCATTGGCCCAAATTCAATAACATGAAATTATGCTTGTTAGACATAAGTTCATTAAGGAACTCGTGCCTATAGACAAAAGTTCATGGAATTGAACTTTTACGTATTGAACTTATGCCTTCTAAGGCTAACTTATGTCTTGCAATTTTTTTTTAAAAAATATTAGAGTATTTTTATTCCCTTTTTATTACTTAAAATATTAAAAGACAAAAATTAAAAACTACCAATTTAAAGGGGCAAAAATTAAAAACCATTCCAAAATAGTGGCAATCGGCGCAAAAACTCGATACCAATTGACCTCCCTTTTCACCTCTCCCTTGGTTAATGGCCCTTGTTTAGTAGTAGTACCACTACCTTTTCAAAAAGACTTGTATTCAGAGGCATGCTCTCACTAAAGATCTCACAATTGGGGGACCTTAAATCCAAAGAGAGGCATTGTCTAAAGCTTCTTTTTTCTTCTTTTTTGTTGGCTTATCGAAATTTTATTATTTAGCTATAAAATTTATCAACCGACAAATTTATGATTTGCTCAATATGTCCATCATACCCATGTCAAAAGCATTTCAATTTCAATGGACATCTCCTACATGTGTTATGTTTCCAATTTTTTTCCTGTGGAGGTAAATTCATAAATGATTAGATGAAAGGTAGAGATAGCAAATGAAAATTAAAGGCCAAATTTTGGGATACATCAAGTAGCGGCGAATTTAAAATTTAAATTTTATAATTTTTATTTATAAAAATTTTAAATTATTCTTTTCTTTTTTAGTAAAATATTTATTTCTCTTCTCACTTTTAATATTTATTTTTCTTTTCTTCTTCATTTGTACCTTCTTCTCCGGCCATAGCTGCCACTCTTTAATTGATCGGAACAGTACCGGTAAGACCACCAAAGATGAAGAAGGCGATTATCTCGATTGATTTAAAATTTCTTTCTTTTAAATAATGACCGACATGTGTATATTATCATAGCTAATTTAATTAAATTTTGAAACTTCGCATTAATAAAGTGTAAAAAAGTACAAAAGGAAAAGTTTAAAAAAATAATAAAATTTTATAAAAATAGAATGTGTCAGCTAAAAAATCATTTAGAAACACTAATACCTTTTTCCTATATACTCATCAAAAACCAAAAATTTAAGTTAAGATCGATTAAAAAGGAAAAGAAAGTTCTGAAAATTCAAAATTTTTTTATTTTAAAAAATCTGACAAAAAGGCAATAAGTGAAAGTGCAAAAGTGCTTTACACGTAAGTAAACTATTCATTTATACAATTTAAAATAATATTATTTTGAAGACGTTTATTTCTGTCTTTTAAATTATTATTATTAAAACTACCAACTCTTGAGGTGTGTTTGGTGCAAACATCACATTTTTAATTTTTTTATTGATTAAAAATTTTTAAAAATTTTAATTATATATTTTGTATGTTTATTTATAAGTTTTAATTATTAAGATTTAAAAAAATAAATGTTATTTTTGATTGTATTTAACTTAGCTTCTCGAACAATTCTGTCTTGCAGCCTAATATCTTAAACTGTCCCTCTCATTCAAACATCAGACTTTCCGCATCTTGATTCGTATTTACCAAGGTATATATAAATATTTTTAAGTTAATCCTTTTACTTACATATTGACACAAAAATTAAATAAAAAACAGACACATTCTTAAATTATCAATTCTCTTTGTTTACTTTTACTTCTCAAATAAATATCCCTGTTTATTTATCTAGTTTAAAAGCTTAAAATAATTTGTTACTTATTTTTTAAAATTATTTTTAATATATATTTTAAAGATATAATAAAATAGATATATTTTAAAAGATAATATAATAAAATAGCAGATAGAATATTGGAAACATCAATCCAAGGTAACCTCGGATGACCAAATGGGACTTGCCTGGACTCGAGGCAAAATTAGGTCATACATCATAATCATGATAGAATAAATAAATTGGTCCCCTTCATATTTTACCGTTTTGATGATTTAAATTTGTCAAAAATATCATATAATATTTAATAAATTCTGGATTATTTGATTTATTAGAAAATATTTAAAAGATAATTGAAACAATTGAAAAAAATTATGTCAAATTCCTTGCAATAAACAAGCTCGACTTGACATCGGAAGTAATCAAGAATATAAGAAATTGCACCTCAAAAAATTACATCTGACATCAAAAATAGCAAAAGTTGCAAAATCGATATTCTTGGATGTGAATTTTTGATTTTCTTTGTCATAGTTAAAGTTAGATTCAACTTATTTGAACGGTTAATCTATCGAAAATAATCTCTTTATTCTTATAAGGTAGGAGTAAGATCGTGTACATTTTATCTTGTTCAAATCTTATTTGTGGAATTTAACTTCTTGTTGTAAAGTTAAATCTAATGTCTAAAATTTGTTAAATACTCTCTTCGTGTATTTTTACTTATCCGGTATTTCAAAGATAGATTTTTATTTTTACTTGTTACTTTTAATATACTATGAATAGACAATTATTCTTTTTCCCTTTTATCCTCAAATCATTCCCAAAACCTAAGACTATAAGTCAATTAATTTGAGTATTGTGACAAAATACTCATATTATTTCTTAAAAGATCTGCAAATTCAAAATAAACAAGTAAAAATGAACGAAAAGAATATGTTGCGAATAATAAAAACTATAATTCTTTTTCAAACTTAAAAGATCAAAATTAATTAATTAGCCATATATTTAAGGGTCTTCACTTTTATGGGCACAACGGTAAATAACCAAATAATGACCATACAGAAGTACTACTACTAGTAATGTACAACTTAATGTTAGCCAAAATTATTTGAGAATGTAGCCCACTCGTATAGGACATACGCTAGAAGATGAGGAAAGATGCAAGAATAACACATTTTAGGTTTACATCAAGTACATGTATTATAAAGTTATTTGTATTTCTAATCACGAGCTCGCGTATTTGAAAAGTATCGTGAATTCTTAAGAAGGGACCAGTATAAATGATTTGCATTATAGTTGAATTGAAATTGCTTTTAAAATAGTAGATTGTCACGGTGTAATTTTAATTATATAAATTGTTATTGCTTTTCTTTCTGTTCAGTATCAATATTATGATACTTTTTTTTAATAGAAATGAATGAAAAAATATATTTTTGACTTCTCAATCTATGTTTAATACGCGTTTTCAAATCCCGATTAATTCAAATTCAAGCTACATAAAACATATTAAAAACATAAATACTTCCTATTATAATTTTTTCTTCACGCTCAAGCCCTGAGAAAATCCCAAACCTATTATCTCTCTAATTAATGATGGAGGATGTTATAATCTTGATTAAAACTCATGGTAAAAACAGTCTCCAAACCATAAACGATTTTTTAGAATTTTATTCGTAACATTAATTATTCTAAAATTTAAAAATAAATAAATAAATAAAAATTAAAGAATTGATAGAAACTATAATAGTCAAATTATACTGATAACCCTACCCTCTGCGAATTTGAATTTAGTTGCCGAGATACCAAAAAATAATAAGCTTAGACAGCCGTTTGAGCAACACATTTAGCAAGCATTCAAAAATCTAGTGATACCTGACAGACACAGTTCCCCAGAAGAGGAAGAAAACTTAGTAGTAGTAGTAGCAGCAGCAGTAGATTCCTCCATTTTAGCACTATGTGCTCCTCTTCACGTGCTTCCTTTTCAAGAACCGCACTTATTGCTACTTACAAAATACTACCAATTACCCTTCTTGTGGTGTGTGTAAAAAATACTATCCCTATCCAATGTTACACTTATCAAATGAGAGAAAAAACAGAGATGTGAACAGTGAAGGGGGAAAAAAAAGTATACTTTTTTATTTTTGCCCTCTCTTCTCAGAGTGTGTGTTCTTAGAGAAATAATGTCAGTGGTAATGGAAGATCAAGAATTTAGCTGTTTTTACCAGCACCCATTTGGGGTTTTCATGTTTTTAACCCAACAAGGAGTTTGGAGACTCATTATTTCTGATAAAAAGAAGGAAAAATGGATACCATTTGTCCAAATTTTCTTGTTCTTGCAGCTGATAATTTCTGGAACTCAGTTAGCTTTAGGACAAGACTGGGATGGTATAATTATCACTCAGGCAAATTATCAAGCACTTGAAGCGCTTAAGCAAGAATTGGTTGACCCCAAAGGGTTCTTGAGGAGCTGGAATGACAGTGGCTATGGAGCTTGTTCTGGTACTTGGGTTGGGATTAAATGTGCTCAAGGACAAGTCATTGTTATCCAGCTTCCATTAAAAGGACTAGGTGGTAGAATAACTGAAAAAATTGGTCAGCTTCAAGGTCTCAGAAAACTCAGCCTCCATGGTAATGAAGTTGGTGGTTCAATTCCTACTTCTTTGGGTTTTTTGCCCAATCTAAGAGGTGTTCAACTTTACAATAACAGGTTTTCTGGTTCTATTCCTGCTTCACTTGGCTTATGTCCACTTCTTCAAACACTTGAGCTAAGTAACAATTCTTTATCTGGTACAATCCCTGATAGTCTTGTTAATTCAACTAAGCTTTATAGGCTTAATCTTAGTTACAATTCATTGTCTGGTAGAATCCCCCAAAGTTTCACTCAATCCCCTTCTTTAGTCTTTCTTGACCTACAATATAACAATCTCTCAGGCTCTATTCCAGATTCTTGGGGTGGAAATGGAGAAAGAGTTAAATTACAGTCTTTGATACTTGACCACAACTCCTTCTCTGGAGGGATTCCTGTTTCTTTGGGAAAGTTGAATGAACTTCTTGAGATTTCACTTAGTCATAACCATATTGTTGGTGTCATCCCAAATGATGTTGGAAGGCTCACTATGGTTAGAACACTTGATTTTTCTTACAATGACATTAATGGAAGTTTGCCAAAAAGCCTATTCAATTTATCCTCCCTCATGCTTCTCAACTTGGAAAGTAATAATCTTGATAGTGAAATCCCATTAGATATAAAGAAGTTGCAAAAGTTGTCGTTTCTCAACCTGAGGAATAACCAGTTTAGAGGTGATATTCCAGCTACCATTGGGGACATTTCTGCTCTTTTCCAGATAGATTTATCTCGTAACAATCTAAGCGGAGAAATCCCGGTGTCTGTTGGTGATTTACCAAATCTTAGTTCCTTCAATGTTTCATATAACTCTCTGTCTGGTCCTGTTCCTACTTATCTTGCTAAGAAATTCAATTCAAGTGCCTTTGTGGGTAATATTCAGCTATGTGGCTATAATACTTCAAATCCATGTCCTGTTACGCCTTCTGCAGTTACACGAGGTAGCAAACGAAGTATCAAAGACATTCTTCTCATAGTAATAGGGTCTCTTATAATAATTTTGTTTCTAGTCTGTTGCATTCTCCTCTGCTGCTTGATCAAGAAAAGAGCTGCAGCCAAAACAGCAAAAGATGTAAAGGATGTTTCTCCAACTGCCGGAGAAGTTGAGGCAGCAGAAGATACAGGAGGAAAACTTGTCCATTTTGGTGGGGGTATGATCTTCAGTGCAGATGATCTTCTATGTGCTACTGCAGATATATTGGGAAAGAGCACTTATGGTACGGTGTATAAGGCCACAGTAGAAGATGGAAGCCAAATTGCAGTGAAAAGATTGAGAGAAAAGCTCACGAAAGGTCAGAAGGAATTTGAGAAAGAAGTCAATGTTCTTGGAAAGATAAGGCATCCTAATCTTCTGGCTCTTAGGGCTTATTACTTGGGGGCAAAAGGAGAGAAACTTCTTATTTTTGACTACATGCCTAAAGGAAGTCTGGCAACTTTTCTTCATGGTAAGCAGAAAACATACTTCCATTTGACATTCGGATGCTTTCTCCGTCTCATTTTCCGTTATGAAATTTGGATTACGTATCGTATTGTGCTAATGAATAAAAACAATAAAAACAAGATTGAAAAAAACTAGTTTGGTTGAGAAACATCACATCAAAGTTCTAAATTTGAATATTTGAGTTTGATTTTTTTTAAATTGAGAAGGCTGTGTAGAATGTGATCTTATTAATGATAGAATGAATGTCAAACAGTTTGAAACGTCTCAAAACAGAAAAACAGAAAAAGGGTAGGAAATTGGTATAAAGGGGATAATATAGGCTATTATTTTTGTTGCAGCTCGCGGCCCGGATACACCAATTGATTGGCCAACAAGGATGAGAATAGCAAAAGGGATGACTAGGGGATTGCTGTACCTTCACACTGATGCCAACATCATTCATGGGAATCTTACGTCAAGCAATGTTCTGCTTGATGAAAACACAGATGTAAAAATTGCAGATTATGGCCTTTCACGCCTTGTAACTGCTGCTGCAAATTCAAATGTAATTGCCACAGCAGGTGCACTTGGCTATCGCGCACCTGAACTTACTAAGCTCAAGAAAGCCAACGTGAAGACGGATGTCTACAGCCTTGGAGTCATTATACTGGAACTCCTAACTGGCAAGTCTCCAGGCGAGGCGGTGAATGGTGTGGATTTGCCTAGAAGGGTGGCATCAATTGTGAAAGAGGAGGGAACAAATGAGGTGTTTGATTTGGAACTAGTGAGGGATGTATCCATAATTGGTGATGAATTGTTAGTTACACTAAAATTGGCTTTGCACTGTGTTGATCCCTCGCCATCAGCTCGACCAGAACTTCAGCAAGTTCTCCAGCAACTCGAAGACATTAGGCGTGAAGCGCCAGCTGCAGAATCCCTCGACAAGTCACTAGATGGTTTGATTTCAGTATTTGATATGTTAGATGTTAGTTGCCATGATTCTTTCATTCTTGAACTTCATTGCTAGAGTATTAGGTCTGTTTCAAGTGTCTTTAGATAAAAATGTGCTACATTGTTTTGGTTTTGAGCTTAATGGTGGAGTCCTAAATAACACTCCCTTTTGGCCCAAAGAGCACAACTTGAGAGTGAGACGTCTCACTAGACAAGGGCAGAAATGTCCTAAAATTTAGCCTACCCACTGACTTAAAATTCCCATATAGGTAAAATTTGGGAAGTGCATAGATACCAGTTTTGATGTCACTATTTTTAATTTGTAATCCTAAGTTTATAAATTTTACTTGTCTACTTTCACGGAACAATTTCAAATATGTGCATTTAAAATATCTGAAGTTTCATCTTGGATTGAATGTCATTTTTATCTGAACTTTAGCGCAAATACGATTCTGATTTAGTCGTTTTTCTTGACTTGGCCCGCTTTGTCTGAATTGCAGACATTTTTATCTGGAAGTTATGCATGCACACATGACTGAGGTGTTGGAAATTAGACTTGACACCCCATGTTTGACGTTTGTCAAAATTGAATATATGTTAAATACTGTTTAAAAATTAATTATAAATTAAATAATAATTGTCCAAATAGACCTGCGTCGTCAAATAAGCTTGGTAAATTTATTTACATCAAATATATACTCAATATAATTAAGTTAATTATAAAAGATAAACTAACATTTATGATGAGTCTTATTTAAATACATTGCAGTTGATGATTAAGTTTATTAGCAATAGTAGTTTAAAAAATGACATATTGATCGAATGTAAACACCCTGGTGTGGCTAAGTCTTTTCCACTTTGGTAATACAATAAAAGTTTCTCTATATCATATACATTCAACAATTTTTATATATGAAATTTTAAATAATTCGTTTTTTTGAAAATTGAATAGATGATGGTTTTTTTACTTTTTACTATTTTATCCTAAATTTCATAATTATTAAAAATATTTTATCTATAAGATTGTGTAATATATGAATAAATATTAGACGCCGGAGTCTAACGTTATCTGAAAAAAATATTTTTAAAATAATATCCTTTTTTGGTTAAATTAATGAAAAAATAACAAACTTAAAAAGTGTTTTTTCTTTGAAGTTAAAACACTTAATAATTAAGATTCAAATTTATAAATTTTAATTTCTTAAAATCAGTAAAAAAATCTACCAAACTTCTAGCCTACTTGAAATAAAAAACACTTTTGTTTTAATTTTGAAACAAAAAGAAAATCTCTGTGAAAAATTATAATTTAATTATTTTAAGATTTAGGTGTTTGGCTAAAATTTAAAAAAAAATGCTTTGAAGAAATAGTTATTCTGTTAACGGAGAGAACTTACAAATTTCCCTTTTTCAAAATAGAAACAGAAGCAGAAACTTAATTCCAAAACAAGAATATCCTTATTAAAATTAATATTATCAAATTATGACATCATTTATTAAGCACTTAATAAATTTTAATTTTAATTTTTAAATATTAATAATTAATGAATTTTTAAATGTTAGTTGTTGTTATGTTAGGTTAGACTTCCTTTGAGTTTATAATTATGATTTAAAATAAATTTTAATATCACTAAATTACTTATTCAGAATTTATATAAAGATGACATCCCACCACTAATTCATCCACTTTTCACTGTGACCTTTGCAGATATAGTCGGCCATTATTATTAACTATCATCTCACTATCCGCGGCTATCATTACAATCATTCCGACCTCCATCGTCAAAAATATAATCCAGTCATCATTAATATTAGCTATCATTTATGAGTATTATTATTAATTATTATTATCATAATAATAACTAAATGTAATTAAATATTTTCAATATGAGTATTTTATATTTTTATGTTTATAAATGCTGAATTTCACATCAAATATCGTAAAAAATTACCAAAATTTAATTTTGATACGGTAATTCAATATTTACCAAATGGGACATCTGCCGTGCGCATTTGTGCTACATATTTAAAAGTACAAATGTTTTGGTCAATTCAACTATAAGGAAGACCAATCTCTAGAAAGAAAAAAAGGAATAAAATAGTAACACGTGCATTTCTCTATTTTTAAATGGTCCAAAAAAAAAAAAAAGAAAAGAAAAGACAAGAAGTCAAAGAGGGTTTGTGGGGTGGGGCTGGTTTTTTTGACAGACCACCTACTTAAGGACATAACTAATCAAAATCAAAAGTTTGTTTTTGTAGGTTTCAACAGAACTTTTATAGTTAGAATTCAGAACCAATCAAATCTTTAAAAGGGATTACTTTAATAGACAGAACCAAACAGAACAAGGGAAACTTTGAATCCTAACTTCATCATCAATAGATTTAATCCTATCTGTGTTCTTACCATACTTTAATTATAATCTTTTAACAACCAAAACAATCACTTTATGAAGTTTTGAATTACGTGGGTATTAGTAATTTATGAATTAATTATGAGGGAATTTATATATTATTTTCTGTATACAGTTCTCTTCTACTTCCTAATAATTATGCAGATTTCTAAATTATAAATCAAACACCGTATTAATTTTATACATGAATAACTTGTATATTATTAGCTATAAAACATGGTATTACTTATGTAGAACTTAATACCTACATAATTCGCACCAATCAAACTACCAAACAACCCTTTAATGTATTATATTTTACACCTAGAACCGGTGCATCTACATGTGAACTTATGATCTAAAGCAACTTATAGATCACCTTTCCACAACAATAAGATCTTCCCTTATGACAAAGAGATTCAGCAGTTTATATATTATAATAAAAAATCTTTTATCTGTCCTGATATAATTTCAAACGAAAGGAATACAATTAACTCCCTTGCATGAACGAAGATAATCACCCAACAATAACTCCAATTAGTTGGATAACAACACATCGTTAATGTTAAGCAAAAACCATAAAGTGATGCTTCCTTGAAAATTAAATATATAACTAACTTCAAAGAAAAGAACTTATAGGGTAAGCATTATTCATGAAAATATCTGCAGTTAGATAGGTTAAGTGGGTGAACCAATTGGTACATACAGAGTTGAACTAAGTTCTAATTAAAACACAATCTATCAACCTCAGGCACCCTTTTCTCTTCTTCTTCCTATAAAAGCAGACCCTCCAACTCTATTATCTTTCACAAACAAGCAGTGACTTGCATCTATTGGTACTCGAACTCAAAGTTTAGAAGGGAAAAAAAAAAAAGATAATGGAGGCATTCAAAAGCATTACCAACCCTTTGAGTTCTTTCTTTGTTATATGCATTTTGCTTCTCTTTTGTGCAGCATCTGGAAAACTCATTATATGATTTTGTTGTAAGCAATCCAAAGATTCCCTTAGTCATCTGCTAACACTTCATAAATTTTACAAATTCTACGAGACTCACCTTTGTTTTCTGTAACAGATTCTGCCTGGTGAAAGGCTGTTGCAAAACCCACAACACCATAGGTGAATGGACAATTCCTGGACCCAGCAGTAGAAGTAAACAACGGGATACTCTGGTTGTCAACGTTGTCAATGAGCTAAGGTATATAATCTCACCATTCACTGGTAAGTTCATGCATGCAGACTAAAATGAACTGTTATATGCTGTAATAGAAATTTCACCATTATATTTCATATGACTTTCTTTTTATACTACTGTTGTGATTTCAAAGGAAGCACGGGGTTAGGCAAATGAGACAGCATGGGCAGATGGACCAGAAATTTACATCACTCATGCCCAATTAGACCAGGAAAATTTTACAGGTTTACAATTCAAGGACAAGAAGGGACACTTTGGTGGCACGCCCACAGCTCATGGCTTAGGGCTACTGGAGCTCTTATTATCCACCCAAAAGAAGGAGAAAACTATCCATTTCCTGGCCAAAGCACCAATTCTGGCATTTACTACTTCCTACGTTCTCTAATCACAGAAACTTCGAGCATTTTGAAAAGCAAGCTATCCTCCGTCCCATTTAATGTGGCCTTGTTTGAGTGAAAAGAATGGTACTTCCACATAAAATCTGAGGGAGTACTAGTTATAAAATCTATACATATTCTCATTTCCTTTAGAAGTGCTGTTGTAAATAGCCCGGTTTAGATGCTGATCAGGTGAGTGGTGGGATAGAAAACCCTATTAGCGTTGTAAAAGACAAGCTACAAGAACAGGAGCAAGCTCTAATGTATCCAGTGCTTATACCATCAACCAACCAGGTGACCTCTACAAGTGTTCCAATGATCAAGGTTAGCTCTAATCTCTAGAATATTTGAAACAGGGTACCTGAAAATTATAAATTAAAAAAGGACCTATAAATTGTATCTCATGACTCTTTTTTCACATACAGTCAAGTTATTTAAAGCAATAACATTTTGTTCAAATACTCAAGACAATGAAATCACCCCTAATACTCTTAAAGAACAAATAATAGAAGCAAGTTTATACATAGTAAAGGGATAATTTCAGCTAACAATGTTATACTTGGCATTCACTAAACTAAGATTTGATATCTTACCTGTTTAGGACATGATACTCACAGAAATCATATTTATCAGAATACCACCATAGTTCATCTGGTTTCTGGTGAAACCAACCTCCTTCGAGTTATAAATGCTGGACCAGCTTTCTACCACTGTGCAAATACAAGTTTACTGTTGTTGAGCAGATGCTGTATATTAAACCCTTCATCAGTCCTTATGCTGGGACCAGGCCAGACAACCCTGATGTCTTGATCAAAGCTGATCAACCACCAGCTAGATACTACATGGCACGTGCTCATAGCGCTCAAGCCTTGATAATACCACAACCATCCTTGACGTGCAACAACTTCTTTGTTCCTCTAACTGTGTCAAGAACAATCCAGTTTTCCATCCTTACAGCATATAGCCGACACACAGCCACTGCTACAGCCTTCACAACTAAATTCAGAAGCCCAAGAAAGGTCGAGGTGCCCAAGGAAATCGATGAAAATCTATTCTTCTAGTTGGTCTAGGACTCGGCAACTGCCCAGAGGTGCACGCTCTAGAAACTGTCAAGATTCTTGGAGGGCTAGTTGCTGCCAGCATGAACAATATAATCTTTTGTGCTACCGTCCAATTTTCCTGCTACAAGCATCATCGAGCATACCTGGTGTTTTTCAACTGATTTCCCAGCTGTACCACCTGTAAATTTGATTACACTGGTAATGTCAGCCGGTGTTATAACCTATTCGAGGAACTAGTTGTAAGCTGAAATAGACAGTGCAAGTTGTGTTACAGGGGACGAGTATCTTCACAGCTGAGAACCACCCAATTCATCTCCATGGATATATTTTCTTTTGTATTATGATTTCAATAAAACTTTATCCAAGATACATTAAAATTCAACCTTAACAGTTTGCAGATTGCCAGTAGCTTTGATCAATGGGTGATCACATCAGGTTGTCATTATTAATCAAGTGAACCAGTATATCTCATATTTTTTATTCTCTTTCAGAATTCATTTCAAACTAAACAATATTGAGTTAAACAAGTGTGGCTAATGCACTGTCACGCTTGGATGTTCCTTCTGGGGTTTGGCAATGGCGTTCCTCTCTGTGTGGAAAACAGGTGCAGAGTGGAGATCATTGGAAGCTCCTCCAGTAGATCACTGTTTGCCAGTGGCTCCCAACACAATACAAAACTGAAACCATAGAGAAATCAAATTAATTGTTTCATTAATTCTAAGTGATGTGTTCCCCATTTGGGGCTAGTTTTCCTTTTGTTGCTCTACTCCATTTCCCCTTTCCCTAGAATTTTCTGGTCAAGATGGTGCCAGAGTTTACTACTTAGCTGCATCTGTCCTTAGAAGAATTAAGCCGGCATATTGCCCAGATTAAATCGGTTGTATTGATTCAGTGCAGACTCAGAGAAAATTTATTTGAGTTTTGAACTAATTTGAAGATCTCACATTGCTATAAAGTGATTGCAACGAAAGACAAGAAAAGGTAATCATCAGTCATTACCTTTGTGTTTCATGATTGGAAAAGAACAAAAACAACTGCAATGTCTGCTCATCAGCCAATGAGCTTCAATTCCTCCGGCAGCCAATATCCCGCCGACGATTGAAGCTTCCACAAAATGCTACTGCACTAAGGTTGTGTTTGGCAAATTGGTGTTTTTATGAAAAATATTTTTCCAATAACATTTGGTTTTAGTCTAAATTTAAGTGTTCTACTTTTTTGTCTATTAAAAAGAGCGTCTAACTTTTTATATTTAATAAATTTTCAATTTTAATATCTTGCGTGATAAATTTAAAATCGTAAATTTAAAAAATTTAAATATATTTTTATTTAAGATCGCCAAATTGAGAATCTTCTTTTATTTTTAAATTCGATGTACTCAATCAAACTAAAACACTTCAATTGAGAGGAAAAACATATATACAATCATACACAAAGCTATTATGAGGGTGGAATGAGATGGGGGAAGTGGGTGTTCGGGGTACTAGGATGCACTATAAAAAATTGCTAAAAAATGAGGGTGATGCGACGGACGGGGTCAATGTTTGAGGTAAAGCGGATGCCTGCGGATGTCAGAATTTTACTTATCAGAATTGTAAAATTGACGTACAGGGTCGGGGTTCAATCGAGGGACACCTACTAAGTTTGATTTTTAATAAATTATAAGTTAATATAAGATTTTTAAAATTAAAAATGAAAGCTAGTCGGTTTTCGGATATACATACATACATACATACATACATACATGCATACATACATATACATACATACATCCACATACATATATATATATATATATGTAACTATTCAAAATTGAACTCGGGTATTTCTTATGTGTCGTTAGACTATTCTACCACTTGACCACATATACTTTGGTGAAATTTTTTTCTTCATTTTTATTTATACTCTTATTACCAAGTTGCACTTGCCCGACCTAATCCCTTAATTCTCATTAAAAATAATAAAAATCGAAAATGCATGGCTTTTTTAAAAATAATATATTTTTGTAAATTTTCCACTTTTTTTGCATAGAAAAATCGATTCAGTCGTCGATTTTCTAAAAATAATTAAAAATTAAAATTAAAATTAATGAACTAGATCGATTTTCCACGAATTTTTGGCACAGCGTGATAATTTGAAATGTCCTTATGAACTGTTTTTCCTACTTCTATCATTGGGAGTCATTTTACTCATTTTAATGGTATTTTTCTGAAAAAGATACAACAACTCCACAAATAGGTGGCGCGGAGGATATGACGTACACAAATTTTACCCTCTCTTATTTATCATAGGCTCCAAAAAAATTATTTTTTTTCTAAAAAATATTTTAACTAACCAAATATGTAAAAAAGATATTTAAAATTATCAAATACACCCTAAATAGTACTCCGATCAGCATAGTTTGTGATTGAGCCAATTTGCTCACCAAACTTTTTCTTTTCTAAACAATTTTTTTAAAAAACATTAAACACTTTCTTAACTTCAACTTTAAATACTTCATTTTTTAACTTTTCGACCAAATATTTGCAATCAAATTTCAATTCATGGTACTTTAATGGGTGCAATGGTCTTATAAAATTGTCAAATTAAATTATCATTTATAAATCTGTTTGGAGAAAGTATAATTTTGCTATATTTGTGTTATTATTCATAAATATTATTCGAATATGTATAAATAAAAAGTACTACAAGTTATATATAATATAAAATGATTTGATTAACTAGTAGCTAATAAAATCGAGTTATTATGTTATTTTAAAATCAATTTTTTTATATTACTCTTTTTTACTTCGTTCTCCCCTAAAAACATATTTGAAACAATGGGTAGAACATGGACATTAAGTGAAGAATTTGAATACTTAAGTAACCCGAAAAAGAGATACAATTAGTACAACAATACAATAACATCGAAAGTCACGATAAATATGTTATGACATTAGGACTAGAATAAAATTTAAGGGCATTAGGACTTAAACGCCCAAAATCGTGCTACCTCAATACTGTGTAGCACACCAAGAGTTAAATTTTGCTCTAAATCATCGAGGAAAACATCGTATAAAAATGCATATAAATATAACCAGCGATAACATCGTCATCAAGTGGGATTCGGACCGCGAGATATCCAACAATGATGAGTTTTCAAGACCTAGTTAATATTTATTATAAATAAAGTGAAGGGATTCATATTGATGTAGCTATTTTCCGAAGATGAGTTTTGTAACTCTACAAGTAGTTTTTCATTTATTATGAAATAGTTAGAACTTCTTGCAAAAATTTAATATAGAATGGTAGAAATGTAGATTAGTCGGTATTTTTTTCAAAGATTTGAAATATGACAACTCGTCATAACAATTATTACGATAATTCCGCTTTTTACGATAGCAATTGAGTTAGATGAATACAAATCTCACCTTCTAATAAAGCATAATGATATTTTGTGAGGTAAAATTTTCGGACCAGCGTGAATATTATTGTGTTTTTACATCGCAAATGGGTATGCTCGATATGCCGAATCTAGCGTCTCATTTGTGACAGAAAATCTCAAGCTCCAATACCAATAAGATTCTCTAATCTAATGACTCAAACTAATCAAGAGTCTTGTGAGTTGACGGTAAAAAGGATAAAGGAAAGAAAACAACCAAATGCGAGCAAGGCGTTCATAGATTTTACATGCTCAAGTTAGCCGAAGAACAAACATCATCAACGTTGGAGATCTAACTAACATCTATGAAAAATATGTATCTTAAGAAACCATTATTTACTTTGGGGACGACAACGATGACTTTTATCTTGATGATTAAAGTTTTGATTATTTGTATTTATATTTTGAACATGATGAAGTCATTAATCCGAGAAAATTGATATTCATTTTGTTTCTTCTATTATTATTTAAACATATACATAAAACATAAAAACATTTTTTATATTTTCATAGAAAATACTTAGAAATTATATTAGAATCCAAAAAGCTAATTACATAATATATTTAAAAAATGCATAAATAAACAAAAAAGAAACATTACATAAAAATCTAAATTTGAGCCAATTATGCATTATTTCCAAAATAAAAACAACGGCAAGAGATGTAAAATTGATCTCAAACCGTTTAGTTTTCTCATTTTTGTTCAAGTTCCCTCTCAAAACATTTCTCCTGTAGTGATTTCTCGACAATGATCTGACTAGATACTTATTTTCTTCAACTTTATTTAAGTTAGATTGCATACCAGACCGCATTACTTATAGTGTGAAGTAGTTGTATCTCTCAGCAGGAGACCTTCTCTTTATCGAAAAATTATCTTACTTAACGAAAATAATGCATTCACTATTTGCCTACAATAATTAATAAATAAATTTTTAATATTTGAATACAATTTACATGTTTTTTGCTTTTAAAAAAAGTAACATACAATCTTTTCAAGCTTTACATCACCGAATTTACTATCAAATTTTAGGTGTCTTTAATGTCTTAATCCTACAATAATCTCTGCACAAACAAATATCGAGTTATATAGAAAACATTAAAATTCTAGACTTTTAAGATATGATTAATCTTTCAACAAAGTATGAAGGAAAAGAAAAATTTTGAAGATGAAGAAAATGAACTAAGCGAGAAATCAAAATCTTTATTTTTATGCCTTATTTTGATTAATTTTATTTTTTTTCATGTCACGTAACGTAACTACTTTTAGAGCAAAAAGAATAAAGTAATGCTTTCTTGGATTTTATTTTAATTGTTGGGATAAGATTTACATCACACATTAAGAGAAAAATTAATAGGGATGCTAATTTTGACTTCAATATAATCATATTAATTTTTTAGAAACATACAATAATAATTAAAATAACAAAACAAAAATTAAAAAAGAAAAAATTAAAAAAACAAAAAAAACATGTAATTTAATTAAAATTAATTTAAAATTATAAATTATTTGGCTAAAATAAAAAGTTCTGACTGTGAAGAAAATATTATATTTTTCTGACGAAGGCCCACCTACTTAAGGACATCATTATTTAGCATACAATCAAGTGTTTATAGTTAGAAGTGAGAACCAATCAAATGTTCCCAATTAGACACAACAAACTGAAGAGACTTTTTACCATCTGTATTAATATGTCGTCATCTACACTTCATACAATCGGGTTAATTAGTAGCATAACTAATTCTATTCTTTGCACAAAAATGTCATTGTTAAGGACAATTACTCATTACACAAAAACCTATCTAATTAATAATACTTAATAGTAAGGTCCGTGAGTGAGGTTTCTGCTCGTTGCAATATGTAACATACTCTAGGGCCGGACCTAGAAATCAGATGCGAATATTATAGAATTTGGTAAATTTGATTTAACTGTTGTATTTGTCTTAATAAATTATTTTATAATTTAAGACCACTTACAAAAAATTAAATTTTAAAATTCATTAGTTTTTAAATTTTTAATTCTAAACACATCTTTGCAAACAAATTAGGATCTCCAAAATATTGTGACTAGTAAGAGTAGGTGGATTCAATAATTAAATTTGTGATTCAACGCTGGGTGCGCAAGGTGAGCCATTATATCTTTAAAAATTAATTTATTTTAGATTTTATCATGTATACTCCAGCCATCAGAAATATTAAGATTGGTTAAGAACTGCTGTTATATACTACATCATATAGCCTAATTGGTTAGTTTTTATTTATAGTAATTTGTTTAACTACATAAAATTTACAGATAAAATAAAAGGAGAATACTATAGTTTGAATGTTCAAATAAAATTTGCTGACAAATTTGAGAAGTTATTAATGTATTCATGTATGCTTACATATGTCGAGTAAGAGTGTAATAGGATAGTTATGATCTTTATTTTTAACTAAATTCAGATTGTCATTCCTTAAAAAAGATACAATATAAGAAAATACCCTTGGGGTAGAAACAAGAAATGGGAAGGAGTTACAAAGAAAGTGAAAATCAAACCATCCTGGCAGAGATGAAAATTAGAATAATTAACCAAGTTAAAAATGTGGATTACAAGATCTTACGAGATGAATCAAATTTGTCCAGCAAAAGTCTGCTTCTCCCACTCTGTTATTACGAGAAAATGCTTATTAAGGTACAAAATATATTACAGTAAAGTGAACCAAACCCCAAACATTCATATTTACGTTTCAACTAATTCTTGGTACAACGTTTCAGAGTTTGAAACCAAGTAAACAAATGGCAGTTTACAGCTACGTGAATTTCTTTAGATTTCAAACATAATGAGATAGATTAAGTCATTTCATAACAACAACTACAGTTTGTTGGATAACAGCACATCGTTTATGTTAAGCAAAACCATAGAAATGATGCTTTCTTGAAAATATAACTAATTTAAAGAAAAGCAACTAGTGCAAGCATTATTCATGAAAATTGATGCATTTAGATAGGTTAAGTGGGTGAATGGCAATATACTTCTACATGGTTCAAAAATGTGTTTGAAGTCTTCAAATGTCATCATAAAATTCTAAGGCCATACTTTTCCTTGCCAATGGCGTCTTCGAAGAGGCGACGCTCGCCAAATTGATATTTATTTTATCATAATTATTTTCAATTTCCTCAAAGACTTACATTGTAAGCATTATTCATGAATATTGGTGCAGTTGAAAGGTTAAGGAAGACGGTGGGCCAATGGGGTTCAACTAAGTTCTGATAACATAAACTGTCAACCTCAAACAACATCTCTTTCTACTTCTTCCACTATAAAAGCAGATCCCTCAACTCTATCTTTCACAAACAAGCACTGATTTGCATTTCTACTAATACTCAAACAGGCTTTAGGAAAAGGAAAAAGAAATGGGGGCTTCAAAAGCATTGCCAACCCTTTGAGTTCTTTCTTTTTTTTTATATACTGTTTGCTTCTTTTTGCAAATGCAGCATCCGGGTACAACTCGTACCATGATTTTGTTGTAAGCTATCAAGATTTCTCCTTGTTATCTGCTAAACATTTCCTAAATTTTACAAATTGGAGGATACTAGAACTCTGTTTTCTTGGAACAGATTCAAGCAACAACAGTGAAACCTGTGCAAAGCTGCAACATTATAACTGTGAATAGGACAATTCCTGGACCAACTCTGGAAGTAAACAATGGGGATACTCTGGTGGTTAACGTTGTCAATAGAGCTCAATATAATGTCACCATTCACTGGTAAGTTCATGCATGCAGAACTCAAGTGAACTGATATATGTTACTCTATAAATAAGACATGATTATATTTCATATGACTTTTCTTATACTTTTATACTACTGTTTGTGTTTCAAAGGCATGGGGATTAATGACAATCAGAACAGCATGGGCAGATGGACCAGAATTTATCACTCAATTGCTTAATAAGACCAGGAAGAGTTATACTTACCGGTTTACAATTCAAGGTCAGGAAGGAGGACTCTTTACAGTGGCACGCTCACAGCTCATGGCTCAGGGCCACGTTTTATGGAGCTTTGATTATCCATCCAAAAGAAGGAGGAAACTATCCATTTCCTAAGCCCAAAAGAGAAGCACCAATTCTAGCAGTACCTGCTTCTACCTTACCAGAAGCTTTGATCATTTCTGAAAAAGAATACTACTTGTGCATTTGCTCATATTCTGTTTTCCCTTAGAATTTTGTTGAATGATAGTTTGAAAATGCTGATGGGTGAGTGGTGGAATACAAACCCTATTGACGTTGTAAGAAGAGCAACGACACAGAGCAGCTCCTAATGTATCTGATGCGTACACCATCAATGGTCAACCAGGTGACCTCTACAGTGTTGGCGTCAAAGGTCAGTTCTGATCTCACAGAATATTTTGACAGGGTACCAAAAAAATTTTAGAAATTAAAAGAAGACCTCTAGAAGTTAAATCTCTGACTCTTTTTACACACAGTCAAGACTCAAGATTACTTCAAGCAAAAAAGATTTAGTTCAAATACACAAGACAATGTAATCATATAGTACTCTTAAAAGATCAAACAAAGGAAGCAACATCTTTAGTGCTCAGGACATGTTTTCATACAAACCATGCCCTGCAGATACCACCACAGTCCATGTGGACTCGAGGCGAAACCAACCTTCTTCGAGTTATCAATGCTGGACTAAATCAGCTTTTCTTTACTCGCGGCCAATCACAAATTTGCGGTTGTTGGAGCAGATGCCTCTTACGTTAAACCCTTCACAACATCAGTCCTTATGCTGGGACCAGGCTGAACAACTGATGTCCTGATCAAAGCTGACCAACCCACCCAGCTAGATGCTACATGGCAGCACGCGCCTCACGCAAGCGCTCAAGGTGCACCATTTGATAATACCACAACCACAGCCATCCTCGAGTACAAGACAGCTTCTTGTTCTTCCAATTGTGCCAAGACCAGTCCAGTTTTCCCGTCTTTACCAGCATATAGTAAGCCACAGACACTGCTACAGCCTTCCACAACAAAATTCAGAAGCCCAAGAAAAGGTCGAGGTGCCCGCACTGAAATTGATGAAAATCTATTCTTCACAGTGGGCTGGGACTCAATAACTGTCCAAGAGTTTAGCTCAGTAGCTGTCAAGGTCCAAATGGAACTCGATTCGCTGCCAGTATGAACAATGTATCTTTTATTGCTACCATCAATTTTCCCTGTTCAAGCACATCACCAAGGAATACCTGGTGTTTTCTCAACTAGTTTATTTCTTTCACCTGTAGGTACGATTACACTGGCAACGTAAGTCGGTCATTATGGCAACGCTATTCAAGGAACTAAGCTGTACAAGCTGAGATACGGGGCAAGAGTACCAGTTGTATTACAAGGGACAAGCATCTTCACAGGTGAGAACCACCCAATTCATCTTCACGGATATGATTTCTACATCATTGCAGAGGGTTTCGGTAACTTCAATCAAAAGTCAGCTAAATTCAACGTTGATCTCTAAATAGCCAGTGTAGCCGTTAATGGATGGGCAGTTATCAGATTTGTCGCTGACAATCCAGGTAAGATAAATAATATTCTCAACCCTTTTTCTATACAATTTTCACATTTCCAAATTTAACAAAATTAAGTTAAACAGGAGTGTGGCTAATGCACTGTCACTTGGATGTTCACATTACCTGGGGTTTTGGCTATGGCGTTCAGTACGAAGCAGTCTTGGAATCATTGGAAGCTCCTCCCATGGAAGTTTGCCGTCTGTTAACGAACGACACAACAGCAAAACCAAATTAGAACCCTATAGAAATCAATTTTCATTGTTCCCTCCCCCACAATTTGGGGCCTGCTCATTTTCTAGAAATTCTTTGTTGCTTAGACGACTGGTGCAAAAGTTGCAACTGAATTCACCAGTATATTCCCAGTATTGTTTCAGAGTGCAGAAGAATAATTGTATTTGGGTTTTGAACTAAATTTGAACAAATCTCTCTCGCATCAAGCAGGAAGAATTTGCATATAGGTGAAAAGACAGATTCTTAATCATAAGTAGATTTAGGTTACGTATGAATATAAAAGAGGGATTGATTTTTTTCTTTTTTATAAAGTTGAATCAGCATTAAGAAAATGAGTGTGAAGGCAGGTTTTTAAAAATCACATGATATTTTTTAATAGGAGAAAAATTTAAATATGTCATTAAAGCTTATTTGGGTTTAAATTGAACCTATTTATGTTATTTTTGTTATTCAAATACATCATTTTGTTATTATTTTTTAATCGATTCCATATCTAGTATTTTAAATCAGATTTGAATATGAGATAATATTTTAATAAAACACGTTAATTAAGAAATTCACCAATAAGCCACATCCCGACCTAATTTACCTGACGTGACGTTAAAGCCTTCCCAAATTTTTAACCCGACTCATTAATACCAAATAAAATTCCAACCCATCTAATTTTACTGCCCATTTATACTTCTCTCGAGACCTAACCTTCATCTTCTTCTTCAGCACAAACTCCTCTTCTTCATTTTCAGTCCTCTCTGAGTTTCCTCCCTGCAGTTCAAATCCATATATGGAATTATTATTACAGCATTCGCGGTGAGACCGCGATCGCGGTTAAGCATCCGCGTTCAGCGCGTTTATGACGCGAATTTAATGTAATCAATTGAGCAGTTTCTAGAAAGGAACCGCTTCCAAATTACAGTTGGCAGCACAGTTTTCTCTGTTGCACATTGCAGCAACAGGGAAGCAGCAAGTGGGAATATTAAGTCGGCTCCAGAGATTCTTGCTTTCAAATTACCGTAGTCTATAAGTCTTGGCCGATCTGGTTAATGTCCGGAAATCTATTGTGTTTTTGCTTTACCATATGATTTTCCCAGAAAAAGATGGAATTTTTTTGGCTTCTCCAGAAATAATAGTAGAAGAAATTAATTTGGATGGATTAAGTTTTTCAACAGAGGAGGACTGAAAAATGAAGAAAAAGAGGTATGAAATGAATAAGAGATGATGAGGTTAGGTCTAGGAAGTGAAGTGAATGGGGATGGGAGTTTTATTGGTATTAATTGGCTGGTTAAAAGTTTGTGGGTCTGGTAGATTGGATTGGATAGTGGTTATAGGTGGATTTTTAATTGATGTGGCTGTTAAATTTTGTCGCGTGTCAATATGATTTTGAAAAATCGAATCAATGGAGTGTAAAAATGACATAGATATTTATTTGAGTAATGACGGTGATATAAATGGCCGACATTTAACGGGATGACATGAATGGCTTTCTAAAGTTCGATGGCATACGAACTTTTTCCTTTAAAATTAAAATCTCGGTATCATTTTTTTCATTTAGTTATGAAAGGATAAATATCATAGTATCTTATTTGTTAGATAGTGGGATCTCAAAAAATAGTCTCGGCTAATACAGTGGAGAGGTAAGGCACATTCTATCTTTCTCGAGAACCTATTTTGTGTGCAGGATATGTGGGTATATGTTTGTTGTTGTTATAGGCGTATATATATACAATTTGTTAAACGATGAAGATATATATGCATCACTTTTAAAGGTTTGTATTCGCTCGAAGTTGCAAAATTGAGAAATTTTCAAACGAACAATTTCAACAGATCATCATCTGAATTTTAATATATTATACAATATTGATAATATATTATTGAAATTTTAATATTTTACAAATTAAGATTTTAAATATTATGAAAAAAAAATATTTTGATTTTAAATATTTATTTACAAAACTTACGATCAAACCTGACTCAACTTCAATTAAATTTTCAACCTATGTCTCAAATAGCTGTCCGAGGAAAAACCCCTTCAATAATTCATTGATATTTTTAATTTTATTTTTATTTTGATTAATAATTCAATTGTAAGCACTTTCTACTTAATCATTTTGAGATGATTATAGTCGTGCAACTATATGAATTACTTTAAATCACAAATTTTAAAAATCTTTCTTTCGTTCTTATATTTTATGTTCAATCTAACATCTTTTACATGAATTGAAACGGAAGAAGTAATACATAAGCTCTGTATAAAGTACAAATTCATTGCATGACCCTCTAGGAGAATTAGAACAGTTGGATAGGCTTTTCATGGCTTTTTTGACTTATTTTTATTCTTTCACCTTAAGAATGAGATGCTTAAAAGCACTTTTTAAATTTATCAAACACTATAAAAGCTTGCTTTAAAACTATTTTGGCTTTAAAGAACTTAAAATAAGTTAATCAACGAGATCTTGTTTTGTAGACATTTATACAGCAAATCGAGTGTAAATATTAGTTGAGTAGATGTGAAGATTGATGATGAAGTAGATGATATATATATACATTTCAAAGAAGGATAACGATAAATATTGTAAAAATTTATAAAATCAAAATTAAATAATCAAACAATAATAATTAAAATAACAAAACAAAAATTAAAAAAGAAAAAATTAATTATATATAAAAAAAAACCTATTTATAACGTCATTTCCTATGATTGTTTTATCATTTATATATTCTAGAAAAGAAGCCCAAAACATGATGATTATAAAGAATATCATCTCGTTCTTAGTAATAAAAAAAATATTATTTACAAAAAAAAGTATTTTAAAATAATAAATTAAATTTGGCGCTAAAACTTCATTTTTACGCTCGGGACTTATGCTTTTACGCCAGGACTCGCCTCAGTCGAGGCTTATGCTTTATGGATCTACGCCTTTTATTTACTCCCAGGTGCATTTTAGTGCACGCCTTGCCCCGAAACTTCGTCTTGAAACTAGATCCCAACGCCCAACTGAAAACAACGATGTCAAGTACACACTCCCAATAATTTATCTACACTCACTACATCATATTCGATCAAACTTACCAAGTTAAGTAATTTGAAGTAATTAATTATGATCAAGTGATTTTTATTATAGCATGTCATGTATTCATTGACTTGAGGTGTCAACCGAATAAGCTTGGTTCATTTCTCATTTTCTATACATCCTTTTGGAGGAAGAGAGGTGTTGCAATATTTCAATAGCGACTCTTCTTTTCTTTCCGATGAACTTTTAACCATAGTTAGCGATAAAAATGCATAAGAAAGACATGTCATGTATTTTATTGGTTTGTGGTATGATGTCGGTATGGCCAATTTTTTCCTGATTTGAAGATGTATATGTATCATGCTCTTCTTCGGTTAAGGTGATTACTTCACCACCATCAATGATATAACCTAGTGGCCTAACGAGTAGGTTGAGAAGCGTAAAGATGCCAATCTTTGGATTTCTTTTGATATGTTCAAGCTTTGACTAAGTATTATGCGGTACTTATCTTTGGTGGAAATGCAATTTTCGTGAATTGGGCAAGATGCGTGAAAGCTTACTCGAATACTATGATAACAAAAGGGAAGTGATTGTGTCCGCAGTTTGGTTGCATTTAGGACTAACTTTAGTTTGTTGAATAACAGAACATCGTTAATGTTAAGCAAAAATCTATAAAAGTGATGTTTCCTTAAAAGTTAGAGACATAACAAACTCATAGGAGAAGACTTATAATGTAAGCATTATTCATGAGAATTTGTAGGCTAAGTGGTCGAACCAACTCTTTCACAGTGTGAACTAAGTTTTTGCCCTTCTAATATGATCTTCAATTCTCTACTTCTTCTTCTTCCCCTATAAAAGCAGATCCCTCAACTCTGCAATCTTTCAAAAACAAACACTGACTTTGCATCTCTACTAATACTTAGAGAGAGAGCTACAACAAATGGAAACCTTCAACAGCATTGCCAGTCCTTTGGTTCTTTCTTCTTTATATGTATTTTGCTTCTCCTTAGCAAATGCAGCATCTGAAAATCTCACTACCATGATTTTTGTTGTAAGCTATCCAAGATTTATTTCCTTCTTTCTTTTTGCTAACATTTTGTAAATTTAACAAACTCTACGATACTGACCTCTGTTTTACTGGAACAGATTCAAGCTTTACCAGTGAAGAGGCTGTGCAAAACTCACAACACCATAACGGTGAATGGACAATTCCCTGGACCAACATTGGAAGTAAACAACGGGATACTCTGGTGATAAGTTATGAATAGAGCTCGATACAATGTAACCATTCACTGGTAACATGCCTGCAGAACTCAAATGAAGTGATATATGTTACTCAACCATATCAGACGCGATTATATAATGACGCTCTCTACTTTTTGTGTCACTGGTGTATTTCAAAGGCATGGGGTTAGTAAATCAGAACAGGATGGGCAGATGGACCAAGAATTTGTCCGCAGTGTCCAATTAGACCAGGAAGAGTTACACTTGCCGGTTTGCCATTCAAGGACAGGAAGGGACTCTCTTTGGTGGCACGCCCACAGCTCATGGCTCAGGGCCACTGTTTATGGAGCTTTGATTATCCATCCAAAAGATGTGGCTAAGGCTTTCTTGATCGCTTCATTTGGGTTAAAATGGCTAAGAATCTCTCTGATGATAGCGTATAATGCAGCTCGAGGTACAAGACTAACTTCTTGTTCTTCCAATTGTGCCAAGACTAGTCCAGTTTTCCCGTCTTTACCAGCATATAATGACACAGCCACTGCTACAGCCTTCACAACCAAATTCAGAAGCCCAAGACAGGTCGAGGTACCCACTGAAGTCAGTGAAAATCTGTTCTTCACAGTGGGGCTGGGACTCAATAGCTTTTTAAGAGGTGCAAAGAAGCTCCAGAAACTATCAGAGGTCCAAAAATAGTAAAAGTACTTGTAAAAAAAAATACTTTAAAAAACAAAAAAAACCAAAATAAATAAAAAAATTAAAAAAATTAAAAATATTTTTAAAATTTATGAACTTTAATTTCAATTATATTACTTTAAGTTGTTAATTGGTGTTTAAATATTTTTTTTAGAATCAGTTGATTTTAGTAATTTACTAAAACATGTTATAAATTTAATTTAGTGCATTATACTTATTTCTGATGGTGATATTTTAATAATATTTTGTTATTATTTTGGAAATCCAATATAATAAAAAGAATTAAAACCTAATGCAAATTGAAAAATTAAATCAAAGTAAATTTTTTATAATACATATAAAGAGATTAAATTTCCGTTAATCATATAGAGAGACTATTTACAAGGCAATTTATTGTGAATTCAGGTGAACTTAATAATAGTTTCTTTTAGATGTTTATATAAATAATAAAATTATAAATATTTAATTATATAATATATAAAAATAAAAATAAAAATAAATTTCTATTTTAACTTTACTCTAAAAATTTAAATTAAAAAAATAAAAAGCCATACTTGATTTCGTAGATTACCACTTGATATTGTGGGCTGTGTGCGGCTGTCAACTTGGCTCGAGAAAGTTGGCAGCAGTCTGTCAGATCAATCTCGAAGTGAATGTTCACCTGGAGAGATGAGTTGATATATTTGTGAATCCGTTGAAGTGTGGGTTGGAATTCACAGCTTTTTCACTTGTGAGCAAGTCTTCCACATTGATCGATTGACTACGATTTCGGAAAAATTGGGTGTACGACATATCTATGCTCAGAAATTTAAAGGCAGGTTAACAGTAATGTTCTCATTTTCTAATATTTTATTTATGATTAATCTTATTCTTTGAATAATAATAATAATTCTACTGTATCTTATTCTTTTTATAGATATAGATTTATCTTGATGTGTGATGTTATATAATAATTATAATTTATTTAAAAATTATATTTATTAAAATAATAATATAATATAATATTTTAAAATATTTTTATATCATATTAAAAATAGATATTTTTAAATATTTTTTAATATAAACTATAATAAATATTATTTTAACAAATAATAATTAATAGATTATTTTTTAAAAAATTAGAAAAACAAAAAAAAAAACATGTAATTTAATTAAAATTAATTAATAAATATATCATTAAAATTACAATCTCAACAAAAAAATTTTAAGCGTTCGTGAACTTTCCGCGAACACGTGTCATGTCTGCGGTAGTCAAAAGCCACGATTCAGCAAAATCTCGCCACGTCACCACATTTAGAAACACTAATATTTTAATAATTTATTTAATAATTTTAAATACGATGCGGTTTAAATACGTCTTCAAAATCCCTCGCCCCTGGTAATCTGATTCAAAAAAAAAAAAAAAAGGCACTCTCGAGAAAGTACGAGAACAAATCAACAAACAATTTGATCTGTTTACTGAAATTCAATTTGAATCCCAGAGAAAGGAAGGAAGAAGAAGGAGGATACAATAGGGTTTTCGTGAAGCGAAAAATTGAAATTGGTGATTGTTGAGATTCTTCAAAGGAAAGTTCAATTTTGGAGAACAAAATTGTGAGGTGAGTTGATTTCATCCCTCTATATTTACCTGATTTGCAATTAAAATTTTCTTTCTATGGGTTACATATGGTCGATTTTTTGTTTGAAGTTTTTGAGTGTTTTGTGGAAAGTTTGGTTGAATTCGTCAGTTGTTTGCTAGTTTCACCAGAAGAGATAGAACCATAATAATGCTGATTAGGGTTTAATAATTGGCTTTGATGTTTCATGTTGAATTTGTACTGTTGATTTTACAAATAGTTACTCAATTAATAGTTATTTTCTCAAAAGGTACCTTCTTACTAGATTTCAATTTTCGTCAAGGAAAGCGACTTTTCTAGATAATAACTTGAGTGATCGTCTAAGAATTTGACTCTGAATTTTCTTGTTCAATGGGAAACGGCCTACCTACTTTTGGGTAAGGTTCCATACACACTACCATCTCCAAGTCTCCAGATCCCACTTTGGCTACACAGGGTATGTTGTTGTAGTGTGAAACTAGATTATTGAATGAAAGCAATTGGTTACTTGGTGGCGAAGAAAAGGAAACTTTTTTATATTAAAAGCTGCAGCTTTACTTGCTTGCAAAGGTTTTTACTGCTGGTTTGGTGTTTAACATTATCATATCTGACGATTTCTCTTTTTCCTCTCGACAGAGACAGAGATATGGCTATACTTGATCAAACTTCAAATATGATGTCTCTACCTCTAGATTATACGAGAAAGAGGAAATCAAGGAGTAGAAAAGATGCACCAAAGAATGTAGCTGAGACACTTGCGAGATGGAAAGAGGTGAATGAGAAACTAGACTCTTGTGATGATGGAATGAAACCAGTGCGTAAAGTTCCTGCTAAAGGATCAAAGAAGGGGTGTATGAAAGGTAAAGGAGGACCCGAAAATGCGCGGTGCAAATACAGAGGTGTTAGGCAGAGGACATGGGGAAAATGGGTTGCTGAGATTAGGGAGCCACATAGAGGAAATAGGCTTTGGTTGGGTACTTTTAACACAGCAATTGAGGCTGCTCTTGCTTATGATGAAGCTGCAAGGGCAATGTATGGTCCTTGTGCAAGGCTGAATCTCCCAAATTCATCGAAAGAGTTTTCTAAGGATGATTCTTCGTTGCCTACTATATCCCAATCCGACTCCACGACATCTTCAAGTTTCTCTGAGGTGGGCCCTGCTGATGACATGAGAGGAAGAGCCAATATTCCTGGGATTAAATATGAGGATGGTGGAGGTGAATCAAAATCTGTTGGTACTAGGACTGGTTCTTATGAAGCTGGAACACCTTTGAGCTCAGTGAGAGAGGAGACGAAAGACAAGGCTGAGGGGTTGTTAGATAAAAGAGAGATCTTTGAAATTAAAGAAGAGCCTGTCGCCTCTGGTTATGAATTGCGGAATAGTGGAGAAGATAATCTTGGCAACCTCTGTTGGGATGATGAGATGTTTGATGTAGATGAGCTATTGAGCATGATAGATTCCACTCCGCTAGATGCCTTGGCTCCTAATCAAGATGTTGGTTCTGTTCCTCCAACACAAGAGCAGTGCGCTTATGATGCTTCATATCAGTTGCAGAGTGCTGCTAATGACAATAATCAGTTCTCAAATCCATCAAATCAGTTGGAAAATGCAGATAATCAGTGCTCAAATTCATCATACCAGTTGGAAAATGCAGGTGATAAAACGTTGGAAACAGATGGCATAACGTTGGAGCAAATGGAGCAGGAAGAACCCATCACGGGTGATTGTGATTTTGATTTTCTGAGGCCAGATCAACTGGAGGACTTCAACTTCTGCTTGGATGACTCGGGTCTCCTGGATTTCTGATGAAATTTGGGAGTTTACAACGGTGGATTTTGTAGGAACTCTGTACACAGGCAAACTTGGTGTACTTCTTGGAACAGGATATTGCAGTTTGGTTTATTGCAGTTTTCATGCAATGATCAGAAATTTTCCAAATGCTTGCCTTGTTAGTTTAAAACATCTTTTTTTGATTAAAGGGGAAGGAAAAAAATTGGATACGGGGTGGTTCTTTGTTCTTTTTTTTTTCTCCAATGGAAGGTCAGCTGATTCTTGATAAGATTTTGGATGACAGAATTCAGCTGTTTCTGAATCAAAAGTATCTTGTATAGTTTTTGAAATTGAGTAGTCAGTTTGCTAACATTCACAATGTTTCTGTCTTCCTATGTTGACAGTAAAGGAAAGAATGATCTCCCTGTAATTATTATGAATATACAGTTCATAGTTTGGCTTCTTGGTACTGTAGGTTCTTGTCTTCAGTGGTTACTGGTGGCTAAATTTAACTTCTTATGGCTGCAGAACCGTGTATTTCGCTATGTTCTATCAGAGGAGGAGCAATTGAAGGCAATAACAAGTACAGTAAGGCACCGTCAGTGAGGTATGATTATCTTCAACTCATCTAGTATGTCTTTTTGCTGTTGGTTATCCAGCTATAGTAGTGAGCTTTTATGTTTTGGCTTTCGTGTTTCTCTAGAATTGGAGTCATTCGGGAAGTTATGTTTTATTTAATTATGAAGGATTCCCAAGTACAGTGAACAGTAGTTCTCTACAAATAAAAATAGAAAATGGGTACGACCTATTCTTTCCCCGGGACGGTGGAAGAGATTTTATGATCTTACAAAGGATGTTGAAGTGCCAGTTCTTCAGAGTGATAGTCGATGTTGAGCTTGTCGAGAGGGCCTCTTCCATGAGAAAATGAGGAGAAGACTTGTAAAGTTCCTTAACGATAGTTAGACAAGTATTTTTATCCCTTGTAAAGCATCTCTCATCTTTACACAGCTGTGGTCTAATAACCTTTAATAGGGTTTATAAAACTAATTGCTTGAGTTTCAGTTGTTATGGTTACTGTTAAAACTAAACGTAGAAAATCCTGATATGATCGAGAAGGGAAATCGTTAATTTCTTCTCTTGTTTTGGAGCCAAAATTATTCTTCCCATGAAAAAGCGTTGATTAGCATTCTATATTCTCCCTTTCCAGCAATGTTAAAGGAATACTGGAATAGCAACAAGCCTATGTTAACGTGAAAACCTATTTACCAATTAATGTGTTGAATCCGTGCTTTAGTTTTTAATCCAGTCCATCTTTGTTTATAAGATTTAAGCCGAATAGTTTTGTTTTGGTTAATTTTGATTTGGTGTATGCTTGATTCAGATTATTTTAATTTGAATATCTGAAAGTATGGTACTTTGTTAGCAGACTCTGTAATTGTGGCATCATGTTTCAACATTAAGGTATATCATGGAAGGTTGATGAAGCATGAACCAACTAATCACTATGTTGAGGCCTGCAGGTGTGGGGGACTATTTTGACTACGTAAAACCAGCAGTTCTTAATATGACCGCGCTAAGGAAGATGACCGAGCTTGCTTTGTGGTTATGTTAGCGATTCAGTGAATATTCAAGCACAAATGCAGAAAGTTTGGAGAACTGAAGTTGAAGCTAGGACAACAGCGAAATCCATTACCAAAGATATTATGTAGTTGAGATATATTTCGAACATCTGGACTCTTGCTTTGAAATTGCAGAGATGAAATCTAATAATGGATGTCAATTGAAACATTCTGTTGAAGTTACTGAGAAAATTGTTGCTGAGTTTCATGTAGTTGTGATGAGATTTAAGGATTCTGAAAATGAGATATGAGAGCTCCGTTACAATGTTTGATAAGTGTGGTCTTTGGAAAACAAAGCATCGAAAATGTTAGAAAGCTTGTTCCTCCTGAACTCCAGGAGGAGTTGTCAAATGATTGGAAAAGAAAGCATCGATAATGATTTGGACAAATGAGAATTTTGATTATTTTCAAGTACAATCCTAAAAATCATGAGAAGAATCCTGTGTTTAATCTTGAACATACTTATGGAAACAAAAAAAAAGGTAAAAAAGAATGGGAGGCATGTGCATAAACTCGATTCGTAAATGGGAAATTATGGGCATTAAGAATACACGGAGATGGGAGATTTCAGATACAAGCTTATAAACTCGTGCATTATTGTAAAAATTGGCACCATTAAGAATGCACGGAGATGGGAGATTTCAGATACAAGCTTATAAACTCGTGCAATGTTGTAAAAATTGGCACCGTGATAAGACGTTTCGAGTTAAGAAAATGTGAAAGCGCAATTATTTAAAAAAAAAAAAAAAAAAAAGCGCGCGTTTTGAAGGGTGTGTTCTGAGGTGTGGAGTGGGGGAGGGGATGTTACAATTAGGGTTTTGAATCTTGATGTGATCAAACTCGAATGGGGATTGGAAAGTTTCTAAATTCAAAGATGCAACTAGTTGGCAACTTATAGGCTTATATTGGATGTTGTTGAAGACTTTTTGCAGCTGTTTTGGTAGATTTGCTGCTATTTCAGGAGGCTACAACGTTTTCTTTAGAAGCGTATTTGTAGAATGCAGTGAATCTCCTTGTACAATATGGAGTTCATGTATTAAACAAGAGACTTCTTCCGAGTGACATAATTGTTTGATACTACGTTTCTCGATCTTCAAAGTGCTAATTATTTTTCAAGCTTTAATGCACAATATCATTTCGAAATTGATGTTTAGTTGGGCTTGGTTCTGTTTATTTTATTATTAGTTCTATTATTTCGATTCGCTTGTGTTTTCAAAAATCTGATCAAAGTTATATTGCCAATTCCCTATATGATATGATTTCATATAAAGTCAGGGAGAGTTATTTAAGCAATTATATATGGTAGAATAGGCTCAATAGCGGACACGTGTTTTTGTAGGACAAATACGTTTCACGATTATCTAGGAACCAATGTAATTAATATTTCAGAGTAAATAAAGTTCGACAGAAGAATAGATTTGGACATAAATAAAGGAATTGGAGGAAAAATCGGATAGCTACATTAGCATTAAATATAATTTATTCTTTATTAAAGTCAGTTTAATACATAATGATTGTCAGATTTTAAGGTTTTAAATATATTAGAACCTATATAAAGGTTAACAGCGGTATCAAAAAGGCAATCGGACAGCAATTTAGAAGACAATACTCTTAATTTCAATTATATAAAGCTTGAATTATTTGTTATTGCTCATCAAACAATATCACGATTTATCAAGAATATCGTTCAGAGTTCAAGTCATCTAATTAAATCTTTACACATTATCTTTTTTTTTTTGGTAATCAACTGTGAAATATTACCATTACCAACAAACCTGTACAAATACAAAAATTTACATTACAAACTCCAAAACAAAAACAACCAAACTACTTTACTCCTTAATTAAACTATCTATCCATTCCCTACATCTTCTAGCTTTCCTTGTGCTCCCAATACCATCCAATCTTATTTTGATTTCCTGTTTGATCTGCCCAGCAGC
>JACEIK010004913.1:0-18762 GCA_018107945.1 Datura stramonium
CGACGATTCGCCGGCCGAATTTCACGAAACTAAACCCGTAGGAATGCTCCTTGCTGCTAAATACCTCGATATCTGAGATTAATTCGAGTTTGGACCGCGTCTGGCGGCGTAATCGGACGAATATTAGTAGGAGATCTTCGTTTTCCCCTTCTCTCTTATTACTCTTTGTTTTCTATTGGAAATTATAAGGAAATTTTATAAAAAAAACGAAGTTGGGGCTTATATATAATTGGGACTTATAAGTCGCATTCCTGGATGCGATTTACAAGTCACATTTTGTCTTGCGACGCGCTGACTTGGCGCTTGTCCGATCTTTCCCCGGGCCTTTTTATAGCATGTATGACATTCTAAAACTCTTAACCAATATGCGAATAGGCCATCTACATGTCAAGAATTTACGGGGTGTAATAGCTAGTGTTCCAGAGATAAAAATAATTGACGAGAATATTTGGGCAAATCAGGTTGTCGACAACACAAAATTTAGGATGACATGAATATGAAGCTGAAGAAGAGGAAACGGGAGCCAATGATTCCTCATGCTTCTAAGATCACTATGGCTATTGATTCCCAAGAAGTACCCGACCATGCTATGGAGGCACAACCTTTTTCCTCTGATACACCAGTTGCAACCCAGTTAGCCCAATCTATTTTTGCAGCTCAGATGGTGCAGGCTGCAAATATATGACTGCACAAAAAGACACCACACTGACCTACCTGATTGAGCATATGTCCGACATGATCAAGAGAGCCATTGGAAAGGCTCTTTCCCCAGTCCATATCAAAATTCTAGACTTGGAGCATAGGGTCTCAGAGCTTGAGGGTATTGGTGCAAAAGAGGCCTTAGCAGCGCTCAAGGCCGACATGAGCAAAGTGAAGACAAATATTCAGCAGCTGCAGCCTGATCTGAGCATCTTTGATGCTCCACTACTAGAGGATGAGGTCTTCAAGGACGAGGGGGCAGAGACAGATGAGGAAGAGCTAGAGGAGGAGCAGGTGACAAAGGAAATAGATGAGAAGCGACAAGTTGCGGTGGCTACCCAGCGCTCCATGGATGATGTAACAACACATATGGTAGGCGCAAGCCCAAGTTCCCATGCTCCAGTAAGAGAGGATGTTGACACCACAGAGACCACCACCTCGGCTTAATTTGAAGAGGCCAAAGATGCCTAGAGCATCTCAGAGAGATCCTACCTTTTGTTTTAATATATCTTTTATTTGTATGAGTTGAGGACAATGCCTGTCCTATTTTGTGAGGGTAGGAAGGTAGGAAATGTTGTGGAAATGTGATCTATACAAAATGAATCTATTTTTGTTTGTAATAAATATGTGTTTTTCTGTTTTGCTATCTTATTTGTCTTGTTAATATAGTCTTGTCTAATAAAACTCCTAGAGTTTCTTCATTCCACGGTTCTTTCCTAGGAGATAATTTTTTTTAGTGTCGAACCAGGTGGTTTCTCCCAATGATAGATAGCCAAGCGACTTTTTTGAGGAAAAATCCATGTTTTAGGAGATAAAGTTGTGTGCATGCTGATAGACCTATGACTTGTTGGGAGTTAACAAAGTCAACATTGAGCTGGTAAAATTATATAAGATATTTAGCTCCTAGACATGACCTATAAAGTTTATGTTTAGTTGTTTGGACATAATGAGTTTTCTTATCAAGTTCATCACTTAGTATTGAATTGTAGATTCAGCTATACTCAACAGATGCATATGCCATGTGTGGTGAGTTTTATTTTATTCTTGTGTGCATGATTAGTCTAGAACTTGCTTGAAATATTTTCCAAGTGAAATGCTTGATTAGACTTCTTCTGGAACATAACAATATGCCTTCTTTGAATTCGCCTTGTGAACATTGTCCTTAGTCAAACCCTTTTGAGCCTAAGATATTACTTTTCTTTCCTTCTTCCTTTAGAAACCAACCACCCTGAACATGGTATCCTCTAAATGTCCAAATATGAGCCAGCATGAGTCATAACATCTAAGTTTGGAAAGTTGTTATTAGTAAAAATGCAAACATAGACTAAAAGCCTAAGTTTGAGGGCGAGAGTTCAGATGAAATGAAAAGCAGATAAATACCTTAGTCATATGCTCTTTCAATATCAATATATATATNGTAGTAAGGGGAAGAGAAAGACTTTGGCAAAAAGAAAAAGAAGACTAATATAAGGGTGTTGAAGGAGAGATAAGGGGGCAACAAGAAAGAGGATGACTTAGAATGAGAAAGGTAGCATTTAGAGAGAATCCATGTGAATAAACCCTTGATCTATCTGCACCGCACAAGCCTGCACCAACTCCCTCAAGTCCTCTTTGATTTCAGAACCTGTGTATCTCTATTAATGGAGAACTACATGAAGGGAAAGCTTATGGTACTATATCTGCATGCATGAGAATTCATTTCTGAGAGAGAGCGTACTATATAGTTTGTATATCCCTAACGCATAAATGATTTTTGTGTGAACCAGGGATACTTATGTTTTGTAAGGGCACATGTTAGCTGAATACAGTCTGAATCTTATTCTCAATAAGAGGGTATGAACAAAGATATAGTGTTGCATTAAAGTCAGACAAGCGGGGATGATATTGAATCATTACTAGAGAGTTGAATTATCTTTATTTAAGATGAGAGATGATACCTGAATGTTAGGCTTCTTGTTGATACTTATCCCTATTCAAGTGTCTATCATGTGAAGTATTGGCTGGCTGAAGAGAATATTATGTTTTAAAGTTGCTTGAGGACAAGCAATAGTTTAAGTTTAGGGGTTTGATAAATTGGTATTTTGAACAACTTATCTAGTATGTAAGCTTAGATTTTTGTGATAATTTGATATCAAAAGAAGTACTTATCATGATTTCTTTAGAAGTACTTATCATAATTTCTTCTTATTTGTATAGGAAATTACCTTTCAGAAGAGGTTGAGAAGGAATTAAGTTAACATACTTCAAAGATCAAGCCAAGCAACTAAAGCTCTGTGAAAAGTCCTAAAGCGCGGAGCGGACCGCGAAGCCGTCGCATTTAGGACCAAAATAACTTTTCTCAGTAATGAGATCTTTGGTCGAACCGTGGACCGCAGATTGCAAAGAGAGGACTGTGAATCAGTCACGTCTCAAGCTAGAACTTCATATCCAATGACGGGGTAAACACCATGCAAGTGCAGACCGCAGATCGCAATATGCCCGACGTGAATGAGCCACGGATTAAGGCAGAAAATTGGCGATATTTTGTCACTTGAACTGTGATTGAAGCGCGGACCGGAGGCTAACCATGGCCGCGAATCCACAGCGAATGCTGTGAAGGTAGCATTTTTTTTAAATAGAAATATGCCGGTTGTTTTCTTTTTGAAATTTTTGTAGGGTTTGAAAAGGGCTATCTGTATGTGGAAACGTATCACGAGATTACTTTTGAAAACTTGAGAGAGGGAAAAGAGAGAAATATATATTTTCTTGAAGTTTTAGTGAAGAAGTTTGAATCACTCTTGAACGGATTATCTTTGTATTCATCATTGTAAGTATATGTCTATCGTATTTTTTTCCATGATTGTTATTATCTTTGTCACGAGTAGCTAAGTTTTATACCTAGGGTTGTGTGAACCTTGATCCATTAACTTTGATGGATCTATGAATGTAAATATTTAGGTTAGCAAGCCACGTGTATTTTCAATTCTTCCATTTTGATTGTTATTAATGGTTGCAAACGTTAAATCTTGCCTAAAATCTGATTTGCTTGATCAAAGATTTCACGATTAGGAAGAAGAATTGATAACGGGTATTTGAGGTTTTTAACCCTAATTTAATGACTTGAGTTGTTATAAGAATAGTCGACCAGGAACTTGTGACAGTAGTTAAATTAAGAATCACCTAAAGGTCGAAAGGATTGAGGGTGATAATTCTCTAAGTGGGTCGAAAGACTTTAGAGAAGTCTTTAGAGTTGTCTGTTCTGCATGTATAATGTTAGCCTAGATTTAAATACAATATAGACCTGTCATTGTTAAGAACTCTTGGAAATCACAGCCCTAGTTTAATTAAATTATCGAAACAAATTAGAAATTCTCTCTAATCATTACTAATAAAATCTCTGATTCTAAGTGTGATTTTATTTCCCCCTTGAAATATAGACTAAATAAATTTGAGTATTCACTTTTGATGAGTTTTGCACCTTATTCCATGTGAGATTCGACCCCAACCTTGTTGGGTTCTATATTTAATACAACGGCTGCTTTATACCTATTTATTAGGTGTAATTTGCGCATATCAGTTAAACCCTCTCAGTTACATCCCAATAGCATCATTGGTGAGCCTTCATCTGTCGAGACCCGTAACTTCATTCAGTTATATTTTTTATTATTTATTTTTAGACATTAGAGTTAGCTGGGGGTTTGTCCCAACAGCTCATCTGCTCATATCAAAAGGCTTTCAGACAATATTTACAGATTCAATTAGATTTTTAGACTATTTCAAATTTTGTCATTTGTTTAGTAACAGTTACTTCTTTTATTAACTTCCGCTTGTTTATTATTATATTCAGTAGGTCAGATTTAGTAGAATATGCTCTACCGGGATTTATTTGGAGTCACTTGTGACTCTAAATACTGTGTAGCATTTAGGGTGCAGACTCAAATCGTGACATATGCGGTAGGGAGCAGCATGAGTTAAAAGTTTTGTGAATTTATGCAGGTTTGTCCCACAACCGCACCCGCCCTATCGTCATCCTTAGGAAGGGTTGCAAAGGTAAGTTGCATTGGAAAGAAAAAATACTTTGAATACCTATAGGGCTATCGTTTGTTAATAAATTTAATTTAGTGAATATTTTGAATATTTATCTTGGCCTCATTTGTTTGCACTTAATGGAGTTCTGAATTTGAATAGTTCAAACCTTAAATCATTAAATACATTTATTTTCATTAAGATTTAAGTACTTATTTGGTCTGAATAATTAAGAACTAGAATAGAGTCTTAATGTCATTAAGAAGTATATTTGTATGGATAATTTTCACCACCATTACGTCTAAAATCATCAGTCATCACCATTAACTACCACCACCACTATTACTATTGTCGACCACCAACCACCTTTGTCACCATTGTCAACCACCATTATCGTCGTCAACCACCACTACTGTTAACAACTATTGTCAGTCGTTACCACACATACCACATCCATTATTATAGTTATATCCACTATCGTCGTCACCGTCACCACCGTTACCATCATCGCCACCACCACCTCTACCACACATATCCGTCACTACTAATATTGTGGTCAATCTCTACTACCAACCACCTCCACCACCACAACTAGCACTGCTACCTACTATACAACCAACATCTCGTCAACCAGCACATGTTCTTCAGCCGCCACCATCAACACCTTCAACTAATAATATCAATCAACTTCACCATCACAACCACCCTCATCACACCAGCAACTACCACACCAACCACCTCCATCATCAAAATTATCACCACCACTATTACTAGTCATTAACACCAATTATTACCATCACCACTATAAACCATCTCCGTCATCACTAGCAAACATAAATATTTTAATTTTTTTAAAAGTATGTACATTCAAATGTTAAAAAACAAAGGATCTTAATCATTCAGTATTCTAATCTAGAGACAACATTTTAATTATCCAAATGTGCATTTAGATTCAGACATCTTAATCTTAATGAAAACAAATGAGGTCTAAAGTAAGGCCAAATTTTATCTTATTTATTTTTTGATCGTATATAATTATCCTTTAAAAAAGTCATTGCAAAAGAGAAAAAAGTTATACCTATAAGCTAAAGTTCAAGGAAAAATTGTTTGAATATACGTTAGTATATTTATTATTAATAATATTAATTTTCTGTCTATTAAATTATTATATTTTATTACCAAATGTATCAAATAAGTATGGACCGGTTTTTAGAGAGTAATCTTAATTAGAATTGGTCCCTAAATGAGCATAATTTTCGAGTCATGCATTTGTTCTCCTAAATTTCTCCCTCATAGCTGTTTGATTTTCTACAATAAAAAGATTTTTGACCCGATACAAAAATGTATACTTGAGAATACAAAAACTATGATTAGAGCAAATATTATTAGTACATGTAGTAATAATAATATAATATATAATTTTTTTATGTTTTTAATTTTTTAAAATTATTAAAATACATACATCATAAATACAAAAAAAATAGCAAAATAAATTGGTAAATAGAAAAAAATGAAAAATATATAGTGACCTCGTAAGATTAAAATAAAACACAATAAAATCAATAACACCAAAAAAATTACAGAGCAACATATATCATTTTTATATTCAAAAATATAGTTTTCGTGTATATCATGCACTTTTAAACAACATATAATTTACACTCAAAAATACAAAAACTACCAAAATATATATATATAAAATATTTAGTTTTTTTTAATATTTAGAATTTTTTAATTCATTAAATTTTTAAAAAAATATCACAGTGACTTCTAAGATAAAAATAACAATACAACGTACAATAATAATATCAAAAAATATGAAAAAATCAACATATTAGCTTAGTTGAAAGAAATATAGATAAACGATAAGAAATCGCGTAGTTTGAAAAAATGTTAGGAAGGAAAAACAAGGAGAAGAAGTTAAAGATTGTGTATAATTATTATAGGCGTGAATAAAAGAATTTTGCCTATACCTAGATAAATACAAAGTAATAAAGTTAAGGATAGTAAATATATAATTCTGATATATTTAATAATTTTATTCTATTAATAAATATTATTTAAATTTAATAAATAATAATAATAATAGTTCTAATATCCTTCTTTTAATTTTTTTCAAAGTTTAAAAAGTAGGGCTAACCGAAAAAAAACTAGAATATGTTTAAGGGGAATAGTACATAAGATACCCCATAGAGCAAATTAGTACCCTATTTGTCCCTTTTTCATACTAATTTCATTAATACCTATTTGGGGCAAACTATTTACCCTAAATGTACCCCCTTTTATACGTTGGACTATTGTAGTACTCCTCCTTTTTTCTCTCTTATCGTCTTTTCATTTATTGTCTTTGTCCTTCATTTATTGCTTTTGTGTTTTCATTTATTGTTTTATCCTTTTCTCATTTATTATTTTTATTCTTTTGTCTCTTTTTATCTTTTATTAGAGTTATCATTTCAAAAAAAAAAAATTTTATTTTTGTTTTTCTTTGTTTTTTTCATTTTTATGCTTCATTCTTTTTTATTTTTTGTTAGTTTATCTTTTTTTTTTTATTTATATATCTTTATTTTTAAAGATAATTTATGAAATTATAAAAACATAAAAATTAAAAAATTGAAATATTTTAAAAAATTAAATAATTGAGATTATGACTTTTTCTTTTTTGTGGGTGTTTTATTTTATTTTTTTAGTAACAATTATTGAACTAACAAACCTATTTTGGTTTCTTTCCTCCAACAATTAATGTTGTTTACTCCTTTTGTTCCTTTATTTTTACGTTTCATATTCTTCTTTTATACTTTTTTCTCTTGCTTTATTTTTCTCCTATTGGCTCCTTTTTTTGTTTTTCTACGGTAATCTTTTTTGTTTTGTTTTGTCTAATTTTTTTAATTTATTTTTATGATACTCTATCAGTATATAACTTATACTATATGGGTATCATAGAGGACCGAAAAGTGTCTTATTGAACTGAACCTCGGCGATACATGACAATATAAATATACTATATGATGGTATCATGGACGACTAAGAGTGTCTCGGCGAAGGGTGACTGAGACCTCAATGATACCACGACAATATATAGATATACTGTGATGGTACTATAGAGGGCTGATGAGTGTCCTCGCAAGAACTGAAGCAAACCTCGATGATACCACAATGGTATATAGATATATTATGATGGCATCATAAAGGACTAGGGAGTCTCATGAAGGATTGAAGCAAATATTAATGATACCATATCAATATATATATACAATGATAAAGTATCATAGAAGATTGAGTGTCTCAAAGGACTGAAACATACCTCAATGATACCATGAAAGCATATATATATATTGTGATGGCATCGTAGAGATTGAGGGTATCTCGCGAAGGGCCGAAGCAAACCTCGGTGATACCATGACAACATATTATAATGGTATAAGTGAGGACTGAAACATTTCTCAATGATATCATGACAGTATATAGTATATTGTGATGGTATTATTAAAGACTAAGGTTTATCCTTCGAAAGATCGAAGTAGACTTTAATAATATCATGCAAGTATATAGATATACTATGAAGATATCATGCGGGGCGAGGGAGGTGTATCGCGAAGGGCGAAAAAGACCTCAATGACACCATACTATATAAGTGTACTGTGATGGAATCATGAGAGGGCGAGGAGTGTCTCATTGAAGAATTAGGACCTCAGTGATACCACGACGGTATATAGATATACTATGAAGATATCATGAAAAGGCGAAACAAACCTCAATGATACTATACCAGTATATAAATATGTTGTGATAGTATCATGGAGGACTGATGAGTGTTTCACTAAAGGATTGAAGCAAACCTCATTGATACCATGACAATATATAGATATATTATGATGGTATCATTAAAGACTAAGAAGTTTCTCACTAAAAAAGATTGAAGCAGGGCCTTAATAATATCATGTTACTATAGATATACTTTGATGGTATCATAAAGGATAGAGGAGTTTCTCAATGAAGGAAAAAAGATCTCAATGATACTATGGCAGTATATAGATATATTATGATGGTATCATTAAGGATTGAAACAAACTTGAATGATACCATGACATTATATAGGTATATTGTGATAGTATCATAGAGGACTGAAAGTCTCACTGAAGGACTGAAAAAGACTTCAACGATACCATAATATTATATAGGTATACTATGATGGTATCAAGGAAGGCTGAGGAATGTCTTATTAAAGGTAGGCGGACCTCTGATAACATGACGGTATATAGATATATTGTGATGGTATCATGGAGGACTGGGAGTCTAACTGAAGAACTGAAGTAAACCTCAATGAAATCACACTAGCATATAGATATAATATGATAGTATCATTGAGACTAAATCGAACCTAAATGATACCATGACGGTATATGACATCTTATGATTATCACTAAGGGCAGAAAATTTTCTCCCTAAAGGGTGAAGCCTTTAATGGTTCCATACTAGTATACAGATATACTGATGGTATTATGGAGGACTCTAGAGGGAAGTGTTTATTGAAGGACTGAAACAGTCCTCCATAACATAATGCAAATATACGGTTATACCATGATGGTATCATAGAGTGCTAAAGAATACTTCATGAAAAGACTGGAAAATAGTCGCCCGTGATCTTGTGTCGATAATAAATACAGTGTGATGGTATCATGGAGGACTGAAGAGTGTTCACCAAAGGACTAGAGGATACCTCAATGAAAATTAAAAAATAAAAAAGTAGAATAAAAAAAGACAAAAAATGAAATCAGATTATGAAAAAAGAATTAGATAAAATTGCAAAAATAAATAAATAAGATGAAAAAAAGGGACGAAATGCAGAAAAAAAAAGGAACCAAATTTGAAAGTGAAATTAGATTTCGGTGAAAAAAGATAAAAAAAATAATATAATTTGAGAATTTTTTTAACAAAAATAAAGAAAAAAGGATAAAGAATAAAGAAAAACGAAAAAGTAGATAAATAAAAGTGAATAATGAAAAAAAAGGAGCCAAATTTGAACATGAAATTGGAGTATAATAAAAAGTAAAGAATATTAATTTTGGAAAAAATAATATTTTAAATATATATATTTTTATTAATTTTGATTTTAATAAATAAAAAAACAAAACAACTTTACTTATAAATGTTAAAATTCAGCTTTGAGTCAATTAATTCAATTATAAATTATTGATTTTTTTAATATTTTTATTAGTCTATAAATATAATTAGCTATTATATTTATTATCTTATTAAAGTAAAATAAAAAACAAAAAGAAAGGATCAAAATGGTCAGAGAAAACTTAAATAATTTAGAAAGAATAAATAAAAGAAGAGAGAAAAATAAAGTAATACTATGATAGTGATAATTAAGAGGCAAAAAAAATATAGCGGCGACATCGGCATGAGCGTCAACAGAAAAAGAATGCACAAAATGGGGTATTTATGTAATAATTTTTAGGGGGCATCAAGAAATAAAGGTATATTTTTTTGTAATATATTTATTATGTGAGTTTCCTATTTTTAAAAATAATTACAGCCCGAGATCCATTGAACATTTAGGCCTCATTTGTTTGTACTTGTAGAGGTGCGAGATACGAGATGGTGGGACGTTAGATCATTAATTGCATTTGTTTTCTTTAGATTTAATCACTTTATTTGATGCGAATAGATTATCATTAAGATGCGAAACGGGAGTCTTAATATCATTAAGAGGTACGTTTGCATGAATAATTTTCACCACCATACATCAGAAATCACTAATCATCATCACTAACCACCTATGTCATCACAACCGCCACCACCCCACCATTACCGTCGCCAATTACCAACCACTACCACAAACCACCTCTGCCACAATTGTCAACCATCGTACCATCGTCAACCACCACTACTGCAACCAATATTGTCAATTGTTACCACACATATCACCTCAATTATTATACTTATATCCTTTGTCGTCGTCGCCACCCAGTCGCCATCTCTACCACATCTATCTTTTACTATCACCAACGCGGTCAATCCCTACCCGACCCCTTTATCATCATAATTGAATGCAGCCACCAACACATCATCAATCATCACACATTCTTCAGCTACCACTATCAACACCGTCAACTACTAGCATCAACCCCAGCTGCACCACAACCATCCTTTTGACCACCACCATCACACCAACCACTTCCATCATCACAACTATCACCACCACCATTATTAGTAACTATCATCACTAGCCACTAACACTAATTATTACCACCACCACTATAAACCATCTTTATCATCACCAGCAAAAAAGATAAATACTTTATTTTAATCAAATAAACTTATTTAATTAAATTAATATTTTAATACTTAATTATTTTTGTTAAATTGTATATTTAATTTGTTTTCAAATAATTAAAATATACACGGTGATGTTGTGAAACGGACGATCTTAGTCATTCAGTATTCAGATCGAGAGACAACATCTTAATCATTCAGATATGCATTCACATTCGAACATCTTAATCTTGATGAAAACAAATGAACCCTTAATTTATTCATTTTGGCCTAACTTCTTGTTAATTACCTAGTTCTTCAGTCTTATGCGGTAGCCAACATTAGCTTTCTTTCTTCACAACTCTTATTCTATTCCCAAGCAATAAGTTATGAAAATAACTTGTTTCTCTTTCTTTTGTCCCCTCCAACTATACTCCTATTCCTACCACCAACACCTTCAAATATAATAGGGTTGAGAAAATCAAATCAATTTATTTAATCCGTTTAAATTTAAACGGGTTATGAATTTCTCATATACATTAGTAGTTTATTTTTAATTCAGCCTTATTTTTAATTCATTAAAAATTAAATTGATTAAATAATTAGTAATTATTTGTGATAGATTCTGTTGTTATGTTATTTCAATTTTCAAATATTTAAAAAATGAGAAAGTAAAAGAAGAAGGTAATAGATTTGGAAAAGAAAATTTTGTCTTGGTTTGAAAATTGAATATTTAAAAATTTTAATTAAATATTACTATATTATCATATTATATCCATATTTATATATCTATTGTTATATAATTGAAAAGCCAAAAAATTTAAAAAATAAATAAATAAATATAACTAATAAATAATAATAATAAATAATTATAATTATAATAATAATTATAAATAATAAATAACATTAAAACAATAGAAGAAGAAGAAAAGTGAGAACTAAAAAAGTTTAAAAGTTTGATTGCTAAATGTCCATCAATTATTGAACGTTATTTTACCCATTTAAGTAAAAAATATTTTGATAATATTCATGCATAAAAAATGTAATTATATATTCTAATAATTTATGATACCAATTCAACATCCTTTTAAGAGTTATGTTATTGTTTAATTTACAAATTAACAAAATTAAAGAAGTAGATTCACATTCTTTATTACTCTCAAAAGATGAAAAGCTTAACAAGTTATTTATAACAAATAATAGCTATGTCTTTTCATGCATACAATTATTGCTTTTACCACATTATTATCTATAATAAATAATAATATATCTCTTTTATTGCATATAATTATTTAGCGTCACCACATTCATCTTAATAAATACACCACAGAAATGTCAAATGATTAAATGTAGTAAATTTTAACAAGCGAAAACTGAAGCGATCTTTTGTTAGAGCAATCCCCCCACTCCAGGTTGCCTATTCACTGCCACTCTCATGATCCCATGTTGCCTATTGCACTGCTACTCTCATGATCGGTATACATACTACTTACTATTATAATAATATAATTAATTATCTTTTATTAATTACTTTGTATTAATATGATTTTTATTAAATTTCATATATTGGTATTAGCAATTAAGTTCAACTAATGTAAAGTTGAAAAGACTAGTGTTACAATATTCTTAACATTTTTGATGAATAATTACGGGGAAAAAGAAGAGTCACTACTCTATAATATTTAAGACAAATTTGGTTTCACCTTTGTTTCTTCATTCTTGCCGCACTCACTCATATATTAGTAATTGAGATTATTAGAGTTTGAGTTGTTGCAGGAGAAGAATATCGGCATAAATTTAGGTTATTTGTTTCCTCTCACATTCAACCTTATTTTTTCTCTATATATTTGTATTTTGTTATCGGGTACTTCATATTGTGATAAAATTTCAATCTCATTTTAATTATTTCTATTTATATTTTTGTTCACGTTTTGTAGATAAATCCTGTGATTTTTGTCACCTTATTTTATAGATATTTGTGTATATATATTCTTCATGATGTCTTTACTAATTTCGTTAAAGACATTTACATGTATTTATTAATTCTAAAACAGGAACTTATCGACATATTCATATTATTAGACACTATAATATCTTAATTAGTTCTATATATTTCTTGCTTGATGATATATCTCGTCTCAGCTCTTGTTTGAGATCTTGCTTAGTCTATCCTTTAAAGAATAGTGAAGAGCATCTTACGATTTGGGCCAAGAGTGAAAAAATATATGGAAGTATGAACGAGAGAGTTGCAACAATATACTATCATATGAATCTATTTGTGAAATTTAGGTTAAAATAAAATTTTAAGTAGAGAAACTAACCAAATCGGGGATGTCCTATAAGACTTTCTAATACGGCGATTTACCCGGCATCCTGAATAATTTTTAAAGATTAGTTATGTTAACTTCACGGTAACAAGGAGTGAACGAATTAAATTTTTCTCATTTATTGCTCATTTAATCCAAATAACTTTTGGATGGATTAATTAATCCGCTCATTTCTTAAAGAGAATAGTACACAAAATACCCTATTAAAAAGTAATCTAGTTTTCCCCGATTTGCTCCCTTTTCAACACTAATTCTATTAATAATCATTTGAGGCAAAATATTTACCTGAAATACCCTATCACTTTACATGCAGGGCTGCTTCTTTTTCCTTTTTTTATCCTTGTATTTATTGTTGTTGTCCTTTAATTTATTATTTTTGTCTATTCATTTATTGTTTTGTCTCTTTCTTATTTATTATATTTATCTTTTATTAGAGATATTATTTTGTAACATTTTTATAATTTGTTTCTTATTTTTTTCTTTTCTTTTCTTTATTTTTTTTGTTTTCTCTCTCGATTCTTTTACCTTTTTGTTTGTTTGTTTTTAAAATTGTTTGTCCCTTTCTATATTTTTATCTTTTAAATATATATATAATATAAAAATAAAAAATGAACTAACTATTATATATTAATAAAAATATAACTAGACTACAATTAAAAAAAAAATTAAAAAAATATTAAAATTCCTGGTTTATTTATTAAAATATAAAGTGATAAAGAATTTATTTTTTACAAATTTTTCTTTTGTAAATGAAAACAGAAAGCTTATATCTAAAATATGACTCTATTTTTGTAATTATTTTTTATAAAAATTGACTTGCTAAAAACTAATATAAAAAATAAAATATCAAAATTAAAAGTAAATTTTATGATACATCGGTATGTGATATATACCATGTGGGTATCATAGAGGACTAAGAAGTGTCTCAGCGACGGATCGAAGCAGACCTAAATGATACCATGCAAGTATATAGATATACTATGTTGATATCATGGAGGAGGCGAGAAGTTTCGATTGATGGATGGAAGCATACATTGATGATACCATGTTATTATATAGATATATTGTTAGTATCATTGAGGACTAAGGAGTTTTATTGAAGAATTGAACTAAATCTCAATGATATCATACTCGGTATATAAATATATTGTGATGGTATCGTGAGGACTAAAAATAGACCTCAATGATTCCATGACGATATATAAAGTAATAATAATGACATCATTGAGAATTAAAGATTTCTCACTAAAAGAGCCAAGACCAGGGCCTTAATAATTTCATACTAGTATATAGATATACTATGATGGTATCATAGAGGACTGAGGATTGTCTCACTGAAGGATTGAAAAAGACCTCAATGATACCATGACAATATAAAAAATATGTTACGATGGTATCATTGAGAATTGAAACAAGCCTCCAATGATGTTATAATATTATATAGGTATACTTGATGGTATCATGGAAGGCAGAATAGTGTATCATGGAAGAAATGAGCGAGCTCCAATGATACGCGTGACGGTATATGGAAATATCTGTGATGGTATCATCGGAAGGGAGCTTTGAGTCTCACTAAGGGCTAAGCAAACCTAAATGATATTATAAATATGATGTGATGGTATCACAAAGGACTGAGGAGTGTTTCACTAAAGGCCTGAAGAAAACCTCAATAATACCATGACAATATATTGATATATTCATATTAGTAGCTCATTGAAGATTAGTTTCTTATTGAAAGACCGAAGAAGATCTTAATGATATTGTGCCTTCCTTGGGGGGTATGGTAGCCTGGTGCCCTACCCCAGGACACAGACTTTGCTGGTTTGCTAAGCCTAAGCACTTCTAGTGCCCAGCTGGCTCTAACTTTTGATTCACAAAATCAACGAGGCTATATAGCGGCGTAAATACAGCCCACAATGGAAAGCTAGGCCTATAGCCTGACCTGGCAGCAGTGGCAACTAACCAAGTCTCATCAATACAAAGGGAACCTATGCGGGCCGACAAGGCCACCATGTTGACTAAAGGTTATTTCTGAATCAATATAACAAATGCTAACAGCTACGTGGCCAGCAAGGTCACCACTATGCTTGGATAAGGCCCCACATGGTCAACATACGAAGCATAACTGGTTAAGGCCCCACACGACCGGCACAACTAACCATAGGGAGATATATACAGACTGCAAGCCTCTAAGAATACTGATAAGATGGTCGGGACAGGGCCCGACCTACCCGTATTATACAACAAAAAGAAAAAATGGGAAACCTCGAATATCAAGCTCGCCATGACGGGGAGCGATGACTTCTGCCGGCTGAAATCACGAGGGTCGGCTCATCGTCTATAGGCCTGCAGGCAAGTAATGCAGTTCCCCAAAAATGGGCGTTAGTACCACCAGTGCGGTATGTAAAGTGGCGAACATAGCGAATATAAACAACAATACTAGTAATTTTGAATGGTAGAAAGTATGCGAGCGTCGGGGCGGCGGAATGCGAAATAAACTTATCTGTACTAGAGGTAAGGTAGAAGCATACGCATTAGGTCATGGAACCTAGCGTCTATCGACTAATAGATATCAAGAAATATATACATATATATAACATACAAGAACCTATACCAACCCCCGTAAGTCGGAAGATGCGAGACCAACACACAATCTATATACCCCTACCGGGTCAAAACCATCCAAAAGTAAATCACTCCACTCGCCTACTAACTACGAGCACCTTTACCGGCCCCACAGTATGCGGCTTGGGCTCTCTGGGCCCCTGACTATAACTGTATCTGAGTCCGGAGGACTCTGGCCAACACTGTAAGCGTAATACGTATACGCCCATACGTAAAAGAAAGCTGTCCCTTGGTGCAAGCGAACGATAAGGTAAGCATAATGTTATGTTGATCGGCTTTGATATGAAGTGCGGCATCCCATCTTCGTCCTACTGCAGACTGACATACCACTCCTTGGTGTGGCGTATTCTCTGCCCTCTGGCGGGGCGAGTCGGCACGGCTATTAACCACGAGGCGACAAGGAAACTCTAGGGGTTGCCTCATAGCACAAACAAGTCTCAACAAACAATAATCATATATGGCAAGCATGTTCGATCACAAAAATACTATCTGTATTCTGATTTCTTTTTCTGAGCTCTTTTCTGCATTAAATTGATACTCATGCCGAGCTATACTGTATCTGAAGATATTATCTGACTGTACGATATTGCTTTACTAACTTTTATTATGAATATAACATAATAACATAAAACACACTTGTTGGATTCCTCTTGGACTCAATATTTCGACTTAAATTCTTTGCTTCTATAGTTCACAATGTGCTATACTAGGATTACTAACTTGCGAAGGAACAGCTTTACATACCTTCGCTTCAGATTTCCTAACTAGCGCGTAGTCGTCCCGACATACTGCTATTTCTCCCAGCGCATTCATATATGTCAGTAGAACTAAATACGTTAATATTAGAAAGAAATATCACTTTTAATATATAGCCCAAACATTGGCTTATCGAGAAAAACAGCCGAAAACTAGTTATTTCTCAAAAGTCGAGAAGGAGAAATACTTTCACTTTAGGGCTAGGAGTATGTTGACACTAGTTTGGAGCAATTCCACTTACCTTAGCTCGGTAGCACGATGATTTGCCGGTCGAATTTCACGAAACTAAATCCGTAGGAATGCTCCTTGCTACTTAATACCTCGGTATCACGAGTTAATTTGAGTTTGGTGAGAGCTTACCTCTCTTGCCGAATCTCATCACCTTTCATTGGAGATACTCGAAGCGCGATCATTCACATCAAATTCCCGGGTCTCTGCGCGCACATCGGCATACGATTTACGGTGGCTACGTGCAGTCGTGGCGTTCTGCGATAAGCTTTACCTTCTCCTCGGCGATGAATAATATCTGGCTAATCAATGGCCCGACTCTCCCACTTCAAACCAGCCAGCCGTCCCCATGTTTTCGCCCATACAATGCATCATAAGGGGCCATCTGAATGGCGAGAAGTGATAACTATTATTATAAAGCAAACTCAATTAGCGGTAAATGCTGTCCCAACTACGTCCAAAAGTCTAGCACATGCCGTAGCATATCCTCGAGCGTCTAAATAGTGCGTTCCACTTGTCCATGCAATGCGAGGGTGGAATGTTGTGCTCAAGTGTCTTTTGTGTTCCCGGACACTCTGCAGAAATGACTGCCAAAATCTAGGCGTAAACTGTGCTCCTCTGTCAGAGATAATAGATCTTTGCAGACACCATGTAATCTAACTATTTCTCGATATACAATTAGGCGTAATCTTCGGCAAGAGAAAGTAGCTTTCGCGCGAGGAAATGGGATGATTCGTCGATCACGTCGACTATTACCCCAAGCGAAGTCATGTCTATGCAGTGCGGAGTAATCCTGTTACAAAGTCCATGTTTATTGCTTCCCCATTTCCAGAAGACACAGCTATGTCCTGAGTCAATACCGTACGGTTTCTGGTTTTCTACTTTTACTTGTTGGCGGTTAGGACCTTTGGGCTACAAATTACGGTATTTCCCTTTTCATACTTGGCCACCGGTAGATCTCCTTGATATCGTGGTACAATTTCGTCACGCCTGGGTGGATAGACTTAGCGGGCGTAATGTGCCTCCTCATAATCTGTGGCTCCTGGAAAATATCTGGCTACAGGCGGCCCTCCACCGCGGCACTTTCATCCTCAGTTACACGAAAATCTAGCGCTTTCCCTTGATGGTGTCCTTAAGGCGGACCGGGTCAGGATCTTCATGTGTCGTTTCCTTTACCTCCACAACTAATGATGACACTGCGGTGTTCTGAATTACCGCTACGTTGTCCTACATTTACTGCTACACGAACGGCTAAAGCTGGTTAGTGATGTATTTCCGTTTGACCAACTCGGCCTTTCGGTACAATAAATACGCCAAACTCCCCATAGATTTATGGCTAAGGGCATTTGTTCTACATTGACCCTTCTTGATTGATCTGAGAATATTCACATTTAGAGAACTTGTCATATAGTGACGGTCATGCGGCAGCCATGCGGGAGCCGGCCAGGTAATCTACCCCGGTATAGCTAGAGCACTGGCCTTCGGCCGCATGCTAAGGCTACTTGTTGTTGGGATAACACCGACAGGTAATCTACCGGTATAGCTAGAGCTTATCTGGCCTTCTGGCCGCATGCTAAGGCTACTTGTTGTTGGGATAACCTGAACGACTGTTTGCACATCATGTGCCCGTATCTGATCAGAGGATCCTGATAATGATCATGCTCTCTAATAATCTGGCTGAATAACCTTGAATAACTAAATAGCTAGGTTGAATGACCCGAATGTTGCAGTAGTCTAACGATGCTCTAAATGTCCTCCTAATGTAACAATTGTAGAGTTGTGCTTAGTCCGACTTACTCTCAGGCGATCCGTTCCTGGATCTTCATAGGGAACCTACCGATCTCCTTGTCTTAGTAAACACTGT
>JACEIK010004913.1:54456-67633 GCA_018107945.1 Datura stramonium
CACACTAAATTTTGGATTAATTACATATATATTTTCATTACTCCCTCCATCTCAAAAACTACATGAAAAGTCCTATTATATATTGTAAGTATTTTCATGAATTAAAGTTTATATAATTTAATTTTTTTTAAAAAAAATATGACAGCAAATTTAGGACGGAGTAAATAAATTTTTAGCTCATGCTTCAAAATATATTGGAACATAAATTAAGGTGTTGATTTTTCTATTCTTTGGCTTTTAGGAACTCAACCATAATTCAATGTTACAACATATTACTACAACAATAACATCGATGTTCCTCCAAGCCTGAGTACTCATGCATTTTTTGTTTTCTTTCATAATTTTTTTTTTTACCGCGACAATCGACATAAGTTATTGTTTCATTTTCTATATTTTAACTTGGGATGTGATAGAGCTGTTTCATTAATAATTGCTATTGTTGGCTTTGATTTCTCCTTAATTCATGTTAACCGGTAATCCAATCGTTTCAAAATAAATGGTATTTTTAACTTAGGCACATTGCTTAAGAAATTATTTATTTTTTAAAAATAAAATACATTTTTACTTAACTTACTTTTAATAAATATATTGAAAAAAATGTACTCCCTCCGTTTCAAAATAAGTAGTATTTTAGCCTTTTGATTTTATTTCAAAATAAGTGAAATTTAACATAACCAAACAGATATTAATGACATTCTTCTAATTTTACCCTTATTTAAATGGAGAGAATTTTATATAATCAAGAAAATATTAAAGTATTACATCTTTTTCAAGATATTTACTAGGGGTAAGTGGGTAAAAATATATTTTTCCTTTTAGAATGAGTAGTTTTCTCAAGGGATATGCCTAAGCTAAAAGAACCACTTATTTTGAAACAAAGGGAGTTGCTCTTTAGTAGTTTATAAATCTCTCCTCATTTAAATAAGGGTAAAATTGAAAAAACACCATTAAAGCCTTCTTGATAATGTGAAACACCACTTATTTTGAAACAAAATGAAAAGACTAAAACACCATTTATTTTGAAATGAAGGGAGTAGAATACTCGAGAGTTTCCGAGACTATTTTATTTGTTTGCAAAAATATCATTTACCTCATTTAACTTTTTATATTTTCTTTGCAAAATTTTAGGATCTTATGACTTTTTGTCAATTTCACTATTTTATCCTTGAATAAGTTATTCTGAGATTATTGTTCTATCCTTTAATAGGTATAAGTTTTCTCGATATCATTTTTAATCATGGATAACCTATTCCAAAACTAATAACTAAATAACAAATATGGAGTACTAAATAGTTATTTTAGGACTAATTTTTGTTTATCCTGAAATTGGTATAGTTAAATTTATAGGGGATCAACAACACACGTTACGATTTAACCATATTTTAGGTCTGATTTACTAGCAGTTTGGTTATCAGTAAGTGACGGAAAATAGATAGAATGCTGTGAAAATAAACTAAGTAAAGAGAATAAATCTAGGCATTTTTGAGGTGACCGCGAGCGAGCCCGAGACCAATTGTTCGGATTCCATACAATACGCGGATAACGAAAATGCTTGAAGTCCAAGAAATTAATATATCGTTAATGTATTTGCTTGAAAGAATAGGAGTCAAGATATATTTACAAATGAGGCAGATCGACTATTTATAGGCTACACGGTATTGTCCAATAAGAAAATGACACTAGATCCCTAAAGTACTAAACTCTCATTTCCTTGCACCATGAGTCTAATCCGTTGGAAGGCGTCAACTAATATTCCTACACGAGTCAGATTCGTACAAGCTCGTCTGTACATCTGAGCATCACTCTTGTCACATGTTTATCGTTTTTATCACGTTATTATGAATGTCGACTCCCTAATCTTTATTTTATACGAGACGACATCTCAGCAATATTATCTCGAGAAAAATCTCCCGAAAAGTCCATGCTACACTGAACTTTCTGTTGGTGTCACGTGTTCTCAATTTGTCAAACGAGGCCTTGCTGTATTGAGCTACGTCTATTACACACAATTTACCTGTAGCTTGATTTAACATAAGATTAGCGTGAGATTTTCCAGTCAAATTGACAGTCAAATAGACGAAAAGACTGAAAGGCATCGAGCATAGAAAGGAGCGAATCCCACTCTTAATTGTGCGAATGATAACATAACATAATCATTAGTAACTCACTATCTCCGACTACTCTTCAATTAATTAAACAAAAATATTTTTGTCCCTTTCTGCGAAGATTCCATTGTTACAAATTCACATACATACATCATCTTGCTAAACTCATGGCCATTTACAATCCATTAGCAGTAACAGTAACCATCTTTATAGCAGCAGTACATATACACTTTATATATTTCAGTTAACAGTTTCATGTAACTTTGTAAACTCTATTACCCTCTGTCTTGTCTCGGCTTATTAATACATGTTTCCTACGACGGCGACGGAGATTGAGATTCCAGTGTGATGACGGAGAAGTTGAAGTTGTGAAAGGAATTGACAATGCCGGAGCTAGGGTTTCAGGATTCGAGAAGATCAGGGTTAGGATTTAGTAGAAGTGTTCGTGATGTTAGTCCGGACTCTGTTATTTTCACCGGCGATTCCAATTTCAGCATCTTCTCCTCTGCCTCCGGCAGCGTTGACCGGTGCTCATTCGCTTCCGATGCTCACGATCAGGATTCTTCCGTTTCCGATGTTTCTCAAGTACTACTTCAGCTCCGTTTTCCTCGCATTTCTTTCCTCTTTTTTGTTTTCACCGTCTCTCTACCTGTTTGAATGGATTCTCAGAATTCACGTGTAGTTTCTGCAACCCTGTTTGGCGCAATATAAAAGTGAAGACAAATTTTAGCTTCCGTAAGCTTTGTACACGCGCTAGAGACCCAGAGCTACAGTTCTGGAGAAAGCTTAAACAATCGTCTATTCAGATCTCATCAATATAATCAGTAAAGAATCAGTTTAATATNCGTAAGCTTTGTACACGCGCTAGAGACCCAGAGCTACAGTTCTGGAGAAAGCTTAAACAATCGTCTATTCAGATCTCATCATGCATCTTCTCACAATTTTGGATCATGAAAATAACGTGTTCTCTCTTTATTTCTGTTTATATACCTATGAAGTTGAGAGAAAATGCTTTTAAAGAGAAAAAGAAGATTTCTCTGTACTGGAAATTTTAAAAAATTATCAAGCATTGGTTTAGTTCTTTTTTGTTTGGAAATTGGTGGTATAGTGTGTTACTAACTCTGCCTTTTGGAGTTTGTCCACTTTCGAAGACTCTGAAATGTTTGATTGAACCAGCATTTGACAGGGCATGAATGCCGTGAAGCTTCGGGTGGTACAGTTACAGATCCAAACAAAGCCACGGTGCACAGAAATAGTCACCTTGGCAGAAAGGAAAAAGCAAAAGGTACTCTCTTGACTCTTTTTTCAACTCTTTCAGCTGGCTTCCTACGAAAGCCTCTAAAACTAGATTCTTAAACATTCCTGTGATAGTCACACATTCACTGTCTTCCAGTTCAAAAGGCAGAGAAGAACAACGAGATTGAGACAGAAGATGAAAATCTGTCTTTAGATTCCGCAAGAAACTCCTTTTCTCAAGCTCTTAAAGGTACTGCAGACTAAAGCTTTTTCAAAGGACAAAGCAATTCACCTCACATTCTGGGTAACCATTTTTCTTCCTTTTTCTTTTTTCTTTTTGTGGGTTTACAAAATTCATTGGAATAGAATGTCAAGACCGGAGGTCTAGGTCGGGATCTCTACCGAAGAAACCAGATAGGCGAAGACCTGCTTCACTAGATCTAAACAATGCTGTGATTAATGCCGGGCACTCTTCTTCTCCCCGTTTCGGAGTCATGAAGAAAACCCCTGTTACGACCAGTCGAACTGGTTCATTTCCAAGTCCAAGGACGCCAAATTATCGCCATTCCAGTGTTGGGGTTCAGAAGGGCTGGAGTTCAGAGCGTGTGCCATTGCATTCAGCTGCTAATAGGAAGCAGTTAAATACTGCATTGCTGCCTTATAATAATGGAAGGACAGTACCTTCCAAATGGGAAGATGCAGAGAGGTGGATTTTTAGCCCGGTCTCAGGAGATAGTTCTGTGAGAACTTCATTACAGCAGCCACAGAGGCGGCCTAAGTCCAAAAGTGGGCCTCTTGGTCCTCCTGGTCTAGCTTACTATTCATTGTATTCTCCTGCACCACCTGTTTCTAAGGGAGGAAATGGTGGTAATCTGTTAGCCAATTCCCCTTTTTCAACCGGTGTGATGACAACTGATGGTTTGTCAATTCAATGTGGAGGCAGCCTGGGCGGTGGAAACTTCCATGAGCTCACAGAACCATGCATGGCAAGGTCAGTTAGTGTACATGGATGCTCTGAACTGGTCTGTTCATCGACCTTGCCAATTTCCCAAGGTACTGATTTATCTTCCAGTTGATTGACTGCTTGCTTAATCTAACTAAGCAGTTGCACATTGATTTGCATTTTAGCATCATAATAGTGAAATGTAGCATAATTTTAGAAGTAATTCCTAGAAGAAAGAGGAAATATGCAAGAAGATTACAAATAGAACCCACTGGTTAATTGGTTGCACTACTTGATTGTTTCTTTGGAAGATTGAGATCCATATTCCCACTATTGAATGCAGCTTACTTCTAATGGATCTACCAAAATGGTTACCCTAGAAGTCCCAGTATTTCCATGTTTCAAGAGTCAAAGTTGAAAGGAACCCACCTTTATTGGCTGGAGATTCCATGTCACTGAAAGTGCATCTGTTTACATCAAGGGAATACTGTCAAGGAAAATAACCGGAAAGAAAGAAACAAAAGTTTAATTTCTGTCATTAATTAAAGACGTCTATTATCAGATATATCATCAAGCTCAACTCAGCTTCGTTGATGTAACTTATTACCAGGAAGCAGCTGCTCTGATATGTGGTAAAGACTTGTTGCACAATCACACTGGTCATTGGCTTTTTCCTATGAGTCCCATAGGCGACACCTATGAACTGTAAACCATGTTGCATAACCCAATTGCTAGGGGTGGTGTTTGGTAGTTTTGCATGATCTTTTCGTTTTGGAGGTGTAACTTTATTTTTCACTGTGTATTTTTTTGGACCTTTTACCTTAAATGAGTAAATACACACATCTTTATGTCCATCTTACCAGCCCTTTGAATCCTCATAACTGTGGGTTATGTAATATGAGAAGAGATGATGACTGTGCCTTTCAATTGCGTTTAACTTTCTTGTAAACCTGATCTGTAGATGAGAGTGGGGATGATATTCAAGATGTAGCCAATGGTGTGTCACGAGTAATCTCAAGGCGGGATATGGCCACTCAAATGAGCCCCGAGGCAAGCCCTTCCTCATCTCCAATAAGACAGTCATCCTTCTCTCCTTCAACTCCATCTATTCTACCACTTGTAGAATTGCAGAGTGTGCCTTGTTCTAAAGCAGAAACGAGAGATGTTCCCATTGATGAGCGGGTTACAGTGACGAGGTGGTCAAAGAAGCAGAAAGCTCGAATTCCGGGTAGGAGCATGGAACTTGATGACTGGAAAAGGAAAGCTATGGAAATCCGGTCTTCAGGTTGGGATGTTTCAGACACATCAACAAGTATTTCAAAGTAAGTAATGCTGTTTAATTTGTTAGCTTGTAAGTAAATTATTTTGAAGCATTGTCAATTCATAGTAGTTTGATGGTAGTCTAAGGTGATTGAAAGTATTACAAGTAGAGTATAGAAAAGGAGAAGCTGATAGATATTTTGTAGAAGATGCAAACACAACGGAAGGGAAGACCATAAAGTTTCTTCTAAACTGTATATTTTGAGAATCTAAAGTTGTACCACATCTATTAAAGTATGCTCTTTATATTCATCTGGAATCTGATAAAACTGGAAGGTTACACAGAAGATTAGTATGACCCTACTTAAAGGCAGATCCAAGATTTGAAGTTTATGGGTTCGTACAACGACCTGAAGTTAACATACAATTATAACTGGAGTCAACAGTTAAATATTTACGTATATTTAATGGATTTCTTAATATATATACAGGACTTGGGCAAAAGCTACCGGTTCCGTGAACCGGTAGGTTATGATCTAGATCCGCCATTGCCCCTGTGCAAGGATGGCACACAAATTGAGTAAAAATGGTCTAAGCATTTAGGACTTCCAATGGATTTGTGAATCTTTATATACACACTGGAAGAAAAGTTTATCTGAAAAATACCGGCCAATAAAAGCAGGGAAAGGTTTATCTGAAAACATCCAACTGACAGATGCCATCCTTGTGTTGTTTTGTTCATTTGCATTGTATTTTAAAAGTATTGGTTACATGTACATTGCCTTAGCCATATATCTGATCTCAAGTTGGTTATGGTCATTAAAAATCTGAATAAGCTGGACAGTTCGAGAAGGGATAAACAACATTCATGCTCTTTAACCTCTCTTTCTTCAAGTATCAAAATGCATTTGTTTCTCAATTCGTGCTATTAATTGTCTCTATTCTCTTCCGAAATATTAGGATTAAGAGGGAAGAAGCGAGAATCACTGCATGGGAGAACCTGCAAAAGGCGAAAGCAGAGGCAGCAATGAGGAAACTGGAGGTCAGTCCTTAATCACATACCTGTGCCATGCACTTTTTAATTTCTAAAGCTTCTTTCTGTTGCCCATAAGCTTATTTGATTCATCAATTATATGGATTCAATCAAGTGTATTTCGCCTGAATCCAAAAACTTCTTAAAGTAGTTTACTGAATTTTAAAAGAGAGCTTCTGTTGAAGTGGTAACCATCTAGTAACTTCCACCAGCACTTGTATGATTCGGTTTATCTTGAAAGTCAAATATCCTCTGTCGAGATGTCTGGCCTAGTGAACTAGGCTTGTATAGCAAAGGAAGGTTTCTGTTGTTGATATAGGGGATTAGGATTTAGGATGGTGTAGGGTCTTCAAGTGTTAAATGAGCTGACTTTTTGATATTTTTCCCTCACTGAACTTTTATGTTATTCCAGATAAAATACAACTTGAAAGATGAGCAGTGGAGTGTAAAACTGATATAATTATGTGAGGCATTCATAAAATTGGGAGAGGGGTGTGTGTGTGAAGATTATATGCATTCTTGCTTATCTGTCATTTGCTCGTTAATTTGGTATATTATATGCTATTTGGCCTAATTGTATAGAAATATCACATGTTTCTAGGCATTATCTTCTGCTAGCATACATGCATGATTTGTTTAGCTCAGGTCCTGAATCTTTCCAAAAAATGAACCCTAACTGCTGGGTGATTTCTTATTTCCCATGTCTACATGATGAGCTTAAATTGTCTTTGAAGGAAAAAGGTTTTAATGGATAGTTCCCTTATCTTGTACTTTGAAATTTTGAATGCATAATCATCAAGATACGTGTCCTTTCATTAGTAGATGCTACAACCTGTTAGTACTTAATCCATGTAATAAGGAAGGAAGATTTATTGTTCATATTTCAGAATTATGTAGAGGACAGAAGTATGTAGAGAAGTTGCATATACACTAATAGAATGAAAGTGTTTTTTGTTTGCAAATTGAAGACATGCTATCTCTATAAATATAATGCAGATGAAACTGGAGAAAAAGAGATCGTCATCCATGGATAAGATTATGAACAAACTTAGATCGGCACAGAAAAAGGCCCATGAAATGAGAAGCTCGATGTTAGCCAACCAATCACATGAAGTAACTAGATCCTCCAGCAAGGCCTTATCTTTCCGTCGGACACGCCAAATAGGGTCTCTGAGTGGCTGCTTTACATGCCATGCATTTTAATGTTGCAATCACCCTCTATTTATCAGGTATTCTCCTACCTTTACATAGATATCCTTGCACAAGTTTAAATCTGGTATTGAATGATTAAATCCTTTCCTTCCTGATGAAATTTTCTGCATTTTGTTAGTGAATGGGTCAGATCATGTAATTCTGGTAATAAGTGGCAGTGATTTGAAAATGGTATTTTTCAAGGCGTGTTTTCTGGAAACCAGTGCTGTAGGTAGTCGACTTCCCCCCTGTACAATGGTATCTGCCTACTGAATGATCTTTTAAGGCAGAGACATGAACAGAATGAAAAGTTCTCATGGGTCCATGGATGTCAAAATAGTGTGAAGTGCAACTCAAGTTCCATCTTGATGCTCTAGTTACAAGGATTATTTTTCTTTCTACTTCAAGCACCTACATCTTCAACCAAATTCTCTTTACTGTGTAAGATTCTAAAAACATCTCCTTTGATTCGATCTGTATGTAATGAATTTACCAATAATCCACGAGTTCTTTTAAACTTGTTTTTGCTTTATGCACCCGACACCAATATACAAATTCCCTACTTTATAATACAAATAACAAGCTTATGGGTTGGAAATGTAATTTCCTCATCCCTACTTCCATCACCAAAGAACATGATACAACTCTAAGAAACTATACACTCATATATGGAAACTTTTGAGAGGGAAAACGAACTTCACCTAATAAACTGGAATAAGGTCACTACCATTAAAGCTTGAGTGGCCTAGGGATTTGCAACAATAACAACATATTCAATGTACGCAGTTTTTTCCCTACCTTGTGACAGTAAAGAAGAGTAGAGTGTATGCAGTTTTATCCCTATCTTGTGACAGTAGAGAGATTGTTTCTGACCTTCGGCTCAAGTAAGCCTTTCAAATCGAACTGCTTACATGTTCTTTAGCGAGCAGTGGGAATAAGGCTAGATAATAACTTATGGCACGACAATTGGATTAAAAAGGAGCATCATCTACAGATTTGATCCACGAGGTAAAGTTATGTGTCAGTTTGACCTGATTCTAAAACTACCATTCAGTTCCAAAACAATGTTTGATTATATAAATTCTCATTGATCATATTACATCATATAAAATCATCTCAAGGCAATAGGATATAAAATTATAATAAAGTAAAATAAAATAAAAGATTCAAGCTGTTCACTTGATTTTACATGGCTTGGAATAATTTTCTTGTTTTCTCAATTTTAAAATGACTCTGAATCTTGAAAATCAATCGTCTTTAAGGCAATCTTGATTAGCTGCTGATTGTGTAAAGTGAAGAACTGATCCCAATCGAGTTAGATTTACATAATCTATAGTAGTATGAGCTGATAACCCTGGAATCACCAACCCTACTATCCTGAACATTTTCTGGAACCAGTCCTCTCTGTAATGACTGCCCTTTGTCCAAGGGAGGATGAATCCCCTAATAAACTCATATACTGCTATCAGCAACATGGGAAAAAACCATAGCACAGAGAAGTAGTTCTTGTTTGGCTCTTCCTCCAGCATCTGCATTAAAACAAAAAATTTAGCTGTTGCAATTGATACATAGGGGTTGAGGGCTAGCTCACTTGGTGAGCTCCCTTGCCTTCCGTAGTTGAGGTGGAGGTTCAAACTCCATCAGTAGGATGTAAAAACACATCCCGACCTTCAAAAAACGCACATAGGAATTGATTTTTTAGGGCAATGAAGTGCAAATCAAATCCAAATTCAAGGTGTGATCTAGTGGGCAATAAGTAGAATGAAAATAATGGGAGATTCATGTTCAAATTTCAACAAAGACAAAAAAAGTAAAGCAATTTCTTGGTGACTGCAAGCTGATGTTTATACCGCCTTTACAGAAAAAAACAAAAGCAGTGTAATAACTTGACCTTGCCATTGTAGAGGCTGTTGTAGTAGAGACATGATCCAAAATGCTTGAAGAAGGTTGTGTCATCATATGGCAACCTAGGAACCATGTCATTGGAATAAACATGTCTATAATACTTGACATCGTACTTGTTGAACTTGTCCTTCATGATGTTCCCAAATTGTGGATCTCCAACCCTAGGTTGTCCAAATGTGTAAACTCCTTCCAATTTGTCCAACAGCCATTCCTCTTCATGCAAAGTCAATATTGCTGCAAATAAAATTGCTAATGCCCCTCCTAAACTATGTCCTGTCAATATAAATTTTGCCTTCTCATTTTTGCTCAGTATCCTTTTCAGTTCTTTTCTGATTTCGTAATATGCAAATAGTTTTTGGTCTGGGCTTTCTTCTATTTCCTTGGGCCAGCCTGTGTTCTTTTGCAAGCCCAATGCTTTCATGAACCCAGCATGTAGCTTGCCCACACCTGCAAGCTCGTACCATGAAAGGTCCACATCTGTGATCCAGTGGTCTGCATTGTATGGGATGGTCCCTCTAAATGCCACCACAACTAGGTTGGAATCTTCAACTTTGTCTTGGAACATAATGGCTTGTGTGGTGTATACTTCCTGGTAAGCTGCACACAGACAGGAAATTGAGATGCATCAAACTAGATTTTTTTTTAATTATAAAATTTTCCAAACCATATAAAGAAACCAAATAATCCACCGATCGATGTGGGAACTCAACCCCAAAGAGAGATATCCTTGTACGAGGCTTTAAAATTTTAAAAGGATCAAGTATTGCGTGCCTTTAGATCGCGTTGCTCAAATATTAAATATTTAGAGCATGAATAATATAAGATCGAGATCACATCGGATAATACATGAGTGCAAGGAGTCAGGATTTGTTATTATAACAGTAAATAATATTGGGTTTAAAATTTAACTCCAAAACTTAATTTATGAGATAAGAATCATCAATATCATATAATGTGAGATAACATGTGGCCCATAAAATACTTGATATTTATCAAAGAACACATCGAATCTTATTGATTTTTTTTGTCTTTTAAGATTATTATAATATAAAAAATTTGTACTTCAGAAGGCAAGAACTGTGGTCCTTGTAAATCTTCAAAATATCTGAAGGAAGTTTCCCTGTATATTAAATAAGTGATATTTTCTTCGTTTCAAAATATGTGATGTTTTCAATTTGGACATTACCCTTAAGAAAATTACTTAATTCTAGATAAAAAAATATATTTTTACCCACTTACTCCTAATAAATATTAAAGACGCAACTCTTTAATATTTTTTGATTACGTAAAATTCTCTTCACTTAATTTGAAACAAAATCAAAAAATTAAAACATTACTTATTTTGAGTCACTTATCTTGATATACTAGTAATATTTTGTCACGGACTGGAGAATAAAAAATAGTAACATTCAAATTGAAACACAATAAAATAAGATGTTAATGACATCTGGTTGAAAGAGACGGAACTGGACTTACCATTCCAAAAGTTATACAACTTTATGAAGTCCATCTGCAAAATATAAAATAAAAATTATATACTCATTAATCTTTCGAGATTATGAACACTCTAATAGTCTAGAAAAGTGAATTGAAAATTTTCTTTTTGTTATAAATAGAGAAATTAACTTAAATAGCCGCAAGTCCAAAGATATACTAATGGACATATATATAACATATCTATATTGACTAGCGGTTATAAATATCCATAATATATACCTGCCAATTTTGTGTGATCACTTTCTTGCTGAAGGCTTCATTTTCATAGGACAACTTAGCAGCCATAATGGACAGTGAAGGACCATAGTGGCTGTCTCCCATATTTATTGTCTTGTCCAAGTCCACCCTCCAATCAAGTTTTCCGACCATCGACGTGTAATTCTCCGATTTCATGTCCGGTCTTATTACCTCTTTTCCTTCACCACATTACAATTATAGTATTACTCAAAATTTTCCTAAATCCACTCCGAAAACATAAAACATGTCTAGACGGCAACTAAATTTAGAAACCGGAAAAGTTTAAATTTAAGACAATCTTTTTCTGATTAGGTAAATTTTACATGTATGAAGCACATAAATATAATTGGTTACTTCATTAATTTAATTTCATATATTCAAGATTAAGTTCTAGACCTATCAAATAATTTCCAAGTAAATAGTTAGAGAAACAACAATTATGCCTCAACCCCGAGTAAATTGGACCAGAGTCAACTTTAAGAATCCTAATTGTCTGGATTGTTCTTGCAGTGTGACTAACCAAATAAGGGGGAGAGAGTTTATGGTAGATTAACAATCGCAAATCAATCAATTAATACTAAAAAATTAGCTTCCATTTTAAAAAATAAATCGGAAATTCCATATAATTTCCGATGGCATAACATCCGGTGGGAATTCACATTTTTTTTAACTAGTAAATTTAGGAAGGATCCCCTCATATACAATATTGAAGGGAAAAAACAAATCAATTTATAAAAATGAGTACCTACGAAATGAAAGAGGGAAGGGTGAAAAAGGTACATGAAATATCACAGTTCTTCGAGTTTTATATTCAAATTATTAAATGTACGAGTTTTCTATCTGAACTATTACCAAATGTTTATCAAAATCCAACTCAATTATTAGTTGTTCACTTATTTTACCTGAACGATGGTGATATTTCAGGTAAGAAACGGAAACAACTGATAGTTGAAGTGTGTTTTGATAAACATTTGGTGATAGTTCAAGTATGAAACTTAAAAAAACTGTGATAGTGTAAGTGCGTTTTGACCAAAAATGAAATTAAAGGATGAAAAATGGATGAAATTATACCTAGGATTATGTTGAAGAAAAGCCGGAGAAGACCACCATTACATGAAGGATAGTTCAAACAGAGCTCAATTTTAGAACCGACAGTGTTCATTGGCTTTCTGACGGAAATTAAGAATCTCTGCATAGAGACAGATGCAAAAATGATCCATCGCCGTCGAATACCTTGTATCTTGTGATCTGTTCCTTCAGGAGCATCCAAGAAGTTCTTTTTTTCTAGCTCACATGAATAAAATATCCTAAATAAGTCACAACAACTAGCTTCTTCTGCCTTCAACTCTAAATAATCTTTACAGAATTCTTTGTTGCAACCCATTTCATCTCACTTCATTTGCTTAAAACTTAACTAGCACTATATAAGCAATATATGCTTATCATGGCATATTTATTTATTACGGCTTACCTAGATGGTCAACTAGTAAACTAATACCATGAGTACGCGGGGTAAGGTGAAATGTTTCAAAATTAAGTTTGGAATTAGTATTTATTGTATTTGATTGACGGAATAAATTTATACAGTCAACCAATTAAACATAGTATAAATATTCTAACTTTAAACTTAACTTTGAGATATTTTACCTTAATTATAATTTCAGAATTATTTAATTCGCATACCAAACGACGCTAATTCAATAAGTACCCATATTTAATTATATAAATAGTAATAGAAAATAAGATTTCATGAGTTGGCAAAGACTTTAA